>JAEOAD010000284.1:600000-782500 GCA_036365145.1 Orientallactaga sibirica
ACAAGTTGAATGAGGCAATATGGTGACCTCCAATGGGTGAACAAGGTGACTAAGCCAGAGTGAGGAAGAGAGAGTTTCCCAAGAACTCCTATAGACATCACCTGGGTCTAGACAGCACCAAGCATTTATAGGTCCCAGGCTTCTGCCTTCAGAGTTCCATGTGCCTTGCTCTAAGCACATCCTCTGAGGGGCTTCTCAGCAGGTAGTGGTCCTTGTTCTGCAATGGCCCCCTCCCTCTCCCCTTCACTTGCCCTTCTCTGGAAACATGGGTAACATCTGATAGAGTGTGCATGCTCCTCTGGGCATCTTTGGCTTGGCAAGCATCACTCGGACTCTCTCATCTCAGGGGTCACAGGCTGCCATCCTCACAAAGGGATGCAGAGAAATGACTTCCTGGGTCTTTGGATGGTGAGATGAAACCACTGACCACTGAAGGCCCTTCTAGAATTCCATGGGATTTAGAAGTGTGTCATTGATAATTCTGTGCTGAGCATGGAAATACTTATTGTGGATATTGTTACAAAGAAGTATATTCTTTTTTAATATTTATTTATTTATTTGTGTGTGTATGTGTGTGTGTGTGTGTGTGTGTGTGTGTGAGAGAGAGAGAGAGAGAGAGAGAGAGAGAATGGGCATGCCAGGGCCTCCGGCCACTGCAAACAAACTCCAGACGCATGCGCCACCATGTGCATCTGTCTTACATGGGTCCTGGGGAGTCAGACCTGGGTCCTTAGGCTTTGCAGGCAAGCACCTTTACTGCTAAGCCATCTTTCCATCCCTAATTTATTCTTTCATTCAGCAAAATGTTTATTTCATGAGAGGTTACATGGATGGGAAATGGGAAGATACAAGGGACATTTGGCAGAGTTGGAAGACAGTGGTATGACTCAACAGGATGATGTGATGGGTGCTGTGGGCTCTGCTGGAGTCACAGAGGGGTTGTAGGAACCCACAGACCACATTGCTTCTGCTTTCGCCCACTGTTTCTTTTATGTTTATCTGGCATACTTACAAAATGTGCCCATGTTATGCATATTTATATCTACCTCTCCTATTTGCTTTTAACCCAGAGTACTAAATCTAGATCATATTTCTCTATAATTAGCCCTTAAGCCACAGCTAAATCTCCTCCTAGCTTGTCAGGTTGTTGGGGTCCCTCCTAGGGCCAGGCAAGGAGGGACGGTAGGGTCTCTGCCTAGTGGGGGGTGAGAGGTGCGGAGTCACAACACAGAAGTTGGGTGGAAGCAGGCAGAGGGTGAGCTGGTACAAACTCGTTTATTCAAGGAAGTGTAGGTGTTTAAAGGGTTTGGCTGGCCAATCATTGTATGGGGTGGTCCCCTTCTTGTGACCAATGACAGCCTGTCTCTGGGCAGATCATCTTGCAGCAGGTTTCTCGCGAGCATGGGACTGTAGCTGTTGTCATGCCAGGCCTGTGCAGGATGCCACGTCCACAGAAGCCACTTCCTGGTTTCTTCTGGCATGTGGTCTGGCTAGGGCCCAACCTGCATTGTGCCATACATATCCTCTTTTTTGTTTTTAATTATTGGTGACCCTGGGAGGCATGGTTCTTTGCCAAGCCATTGTTGACCCCAGGCCCCAAGGGATCATCACCTGTGACAGTGCCTGTCTTAGGTTGCCCCGTCTCATGGGGTCTTACCTGGCATTGACTACCCGCCATCCTGGTGAGAAAACCCGAGGGCTGTGGCCTGGCATCTTTTAGCATGCGGTCTGCCTAGGGCCCAACCTGCATTGTGCCATATAGTCAGGTATTTAATATTTTTTCATATCTATCTATCTATATCTATATCTATATCTATATCTATATCTATATCTAGTAGTGCTATACAGTTTATTCTACCTAGATAATGTGCCCATCATAATACTCTGGTAGGTCTGTCCGCTTCTCCAGCTCATGAGTCTTATTAATTTTAAATGGGATCTTAAAGGTTGGAGCATCCCTTCCACATTTGTTTAGCATGTTCTCAGTGGATGTACCAAAGCAACTCATAACAGTGTGGGACAGAACTCCATCCAGGACTAACCAAGGGGGCCTGCTCATGAGATGAATTTGTAGAGATGATTAACTTATGATGAACTTTGTCCAAAGTCAATGAAACAAATAAGGTTATCACTAATTAAATGTTTAAAATTTATTACTGATGATATGTTAATTTTCAGTCATAATTTATTACATGGGCCATTTCTTAGTGATATTTCTCATCATGGTCTCTCTGTCCCTTTGCTTGTCTCTCTTTCATTCTTTCAGCTCAGTTCTTCCCAGAGGGAGTACCACATAGCCATTCGAAGTCCATTATTTTTATGATTGCAAAAGCAAACTTGAGAGAAAAAAAAAGCATCAAAGATCTTTAGAAGGAAAGAAAAAGGGTAGGCTGGGATGTGTGCAGAAACTAATATCATTAAATAACACATCATAAGCTTTAAAGAAACATACTTAGGTACAATAAATGTCATTTTATTTTTTTTGGAGAGAGACAGAGAGAGAGGGGGAGAGGAAAAGAGATAGAGATGGGCATGCCAGCAGTGTCTCAGCTGCTGCGAACAAAATCCAGATGCATGCACCCCCTTGTGGTCAAGTGTGGCATTGCGCCCTTGGGTCACTTTGCATCTGATTAAACGTGGGACCTGGAGATTGGAAACGCTGGAGATTGGAACCAGCGTTCTTAGGCTTAGGAGGCAGGCGCCTTAACTGCCAAGCCATCTCTCCAGCCCTAATAAATGTCAATTTTAAAAATATTTTTATTTATTGAAAAGAGAGAGAGAGAGAAGAGAGAGAGAGAGAGAGAGAGAGAGAATGAGAACGGCGTGTCAGGGTTTCTTTCCACTATAAACAACTCAAGCAAGATATATGCAGATCTTTGTGAATCTGTCCTTATGTGGGTATTAGGAAACTGAACCCCGGTCATCAGGCTTTGTAAGCAAGCACCTTTAATAGCTGAGCCATCTTCCCAGCCTGGTGTAGTCCATTTTTGTTGAATATATTGGTTTATAATCCCTGGCATGACATGTGAAATTATGTCCTTCCCTTGGGTTTGAAATGAGGACCACACACAAGATAACCCAGTTCTAGCATTTTCCTTTACATTCGTATATGTTGATATTTCTCAGTTTTTCTATGAGATGCATGTGATTTCTACGAAATCACATTTAGGTATTGGTGCCTAGCTATGCTGTTATGTCTAACTGAGGAGTCACAGTTTAGGAGCCTGTCATTAGGCTTGGGGACTGTCATTAGCTTGAAGAGTAAGTAGACACAAGCGGGTGGCAAGCCAAGCCCCCCAGGGTGCGTATCACTGAGTGAAACTCTCTCAAGTCCCTGTCCACTTTTGTTCCACGAGGACCTGCCAGCACCTTCAAAACTCTAGTCTGTGCGTCACCTCGAACCAGAACCCTCTTGTGTTCTTTTTGAAGTCTTATAGGGGAGTCCCTGTCACCTTTCCTTGTTCTCACCCATTCTTCTGTTGCCTCCCACTTGTGGCTGTATTTCAGCTGATTCCATAATAACTTCCTCATCAATATTTCTCTTCCTTGCCCTGTCTTTTAATAGCCTTAAATACTGAGGAATTGTCGAATGGAGTTATTTTTCTCAGCCTGCATTTGTTTCTATAATCATTTATCTTACCATGTTATGACCAATCAGCAACTGGGCCGAACATTTCTCAGTGTTCTCATGAACAGACAATTGCTGATTTATGATGGTTCATGTGTTCGTTACAGTGATAAAATGCCTGACAGAAATAACGTCAGGGAGGAAGACAGAGGGAACATATGGCAAAAAGTCTTGTATCATGACTGGACCAGGAAACAGAGAGCTAGACCAGAAGAGGGGGGTAGGTGTAACCTTCAAAGACCACTAGTGACCTACTTGTGCCAACTAGGCACAATGTCCCAAAGGTTCTATAGTCTCCGAACCAGGTGCTCAGAACATAAGCCTGTGGGGGACATTCCATACTCAAGTGGTCATAGTTCAACAACATTCTTCTGAGCTTTCTGGTGATGCAAACACACTATGAAGTCAATAGAAATTACACATCTTCCTTTTTTCCTGGGCTAGTCATGTGCACTATGACGTTCTCTTCCTGTGTGGAGATTCATGCTAGGCAGTCTGATATTCTTCATGCAGGGTGTATGAGAACTGGTTCACAAAGGATGCAAAAGTGAGAGCATCCTTAATAAATGGGCATAAACCTAAGTATTTAGAGGGTGGTTTGGTGGGCATACTATATCATTTTTAGGGCTGGGGAGATGGCTTAGCAGTTAAAGGTGCTTGCTTGTAAAGCCTGACAACCTGGGTTCAACACCCAAGTACCCATGCAAAGCCAGGTGCACAAAGTGATGCATGCTTTTGGAGTTCATCTGCAGCAGCAGGAGGCCCTGCTGTGCCCATTCTCATTTCTCTCTCTCTCTGTCTCTTTATGTCTCTGTTTCAAACAAATACATTAAAATATTAAAAGGAAAAAAATATATCAATTTAGCCAGACAATAGTAGTAGTTTCCCCCCTAGGGACTATGATCTCCTTAGCCATTGGTGTTTGATTATTGTTTTAATATCAGGCATGAATTCCCTCCCATGGAGCAGGCCTCGAGTCCAATCAGAGAGCAGTTGCTTTACCTCATAACAGATATGCCACCATTGCACCAGTTGGTATATTTGTTTTGGATGTCCAGCAATAAAGCTTGTAGGGTCCTGACACATTTTTGTCATAAACGAGTGTTATAAGAGAAGGTGAAGAGGCATAAATTACATTGATAGTATCGTCTGTAACTGTTACTGAAAAGGCATTTCAGATTTGAGTGATTTTATGCTTGTGATTGCTAAGATTCATGTTTTAACATACCCAATGGACAGTACTTGATCATTATATATATGTGTGTGTGTGTGTGTGTGTGTGTGTATGTATATATATATATAAAATAAACATATAATAAACATGTATTAGGTATACATTATTATGTGTAAGAACATACACTGTTACTAAAATATATTATACATTTTATAATATGTAATATGTACTTTTAATATTTTATTTATTTATGAGAGAGAAAGAGGCAGGTGAGAGAGAGAGAGAAAGAGAGAGAGAGAGAGAGAGAGGGAGAGAAAGAGAAGAGAGAGAGATTGAATAGGGCTCCAGGGCCTTGAACCACCACAAACAAACTCCAGACACATGAGCCACCTTGTGCATCTGTCTTTATGTGGGTACTGGGGTATCCAACCTGGGTCTTTAAGCTTTGTAGGCAAGCACCTTAACCATTGAACAATCTCTCCAGCCCTGTAATCTATATTTTAAAATGTGTATATTATATGGGTGCTCTACCAAAAATATAATCCAATTTATAAATCATTGAAGCTTATTATTTTCTTTTTATTTATTTATTTGAGAGTGACAGACAGACACAGAGAGAAAGAGGCAGATAGATAGAGAGAGAATGGGTGCGCCAGGGCCTCCAGCCACTGCAAACGAACTCCAGATGCATATGCCATCTTGTGCATCTGGCTTACATGGGTCCTGGGGAATCGAGCCTTGAACCAGGGTCCTTAGACTTCACAGGCAAGCGCTGAACCGCTAATCCATCTCTGCAGGCCCGAAGCTGATTATTTTCTAATAAATTACAATTACCTCTGTTTAAACCATTGAGAATTCTTTGGTGTTAAGAAACAAGAGGGCAAGGACAACCATGGATACAAAAATACTTTTCTTTTTTGATGGATATTTAGCTAGTTTACTACATCAGTTTGGAATTCATTATGTGACAAGTGGTAAATACCATACCATGGAAACCCCCTAGAGCCATCTCTCTGTCTCTGAGGGTTAGCAGAGTTGGGAGTGATTGCAGGGGAAGAAATCAGGAGGATTCATGTAGCTGAGTATGCAGTCCATGAAACCGCCCTTCATGAGAAGAAGGAAAGAGATCTGTGCAATCTCAGAACCACCGTGCTGGAGGAGGTCACTGGGGAGCCCAGCATAAGGATGACCATGAGAGGCTGGGAGCTCGAAATGGACAGAGGCAGGTTTGGGGAGAGGTAAAGCGAAGCTCAGTTGTCTATGACACAGTGAGTCCAGCCCTTCTGTTTAGAGCATGCAGGTTGCGTGCAGACAAGGTATTTTTGGAAGAGGAGATGTGTCTAGGTGGGGCCATTCAACAGAAACAGAATAAAGACTAGAAAACCACTTTGGAGCCCACTGTGCTTAGCTGTCTCCTCCCAGAAACACTGCATTGGGTCCCGGTGCAGGTCCTGTCCAGCAGGCCTTCCCGGAGAGAGCACGAATGGATTTAGAGAGAACTAAAAAGAGCCAACGCTAAGATCATGTCATTACAGGAACAGATACTTGTATTGAGTAATCTGGCCTCAGGAGCTATTTTGGCCGACTGGTCCCGGTTTACGCAGGGCCCCACACTCAGGCCCTCCCTGTTCCACTTCCTGCATGTCCTCAACTGTTCATCTACGGAAATACCAATGACTTCAGTGCATTTATCTCCTGATTTACTTTCTTGTCTTGGGCCCAGCTCATACCAGACATGACTACACCATCCTTTCCCTTGGGTGCCTCCCCATCACAGGGCAGGCTGAGCTTGCTCCACACAGACCTAGGGCAGCTCTCTCTCTCTCTCTTTCTTTCTCTCTCTCTCTCTCTCTCTCTCTCTCAGCTTCTTTCTGCGTCTCTTCACGGTGAGCACATGCTCCCAGCCTTTGACTTGTCTTGCTTACATAGTTAGCTAATTCCTTCTAAACTTTCCCCTTTCTGTTCTTTCATTTCTGCCATTAAGTCTTCTACACCCAGGTTTCACGTTAGCCTCTTCCCTGGCTCCTACATCACCCATGTAACCTCACATACAAATGCTTGGGCATTTTCCAGTTGCTTCAACAATCATTTTGGAAAAAAAAAAAAAAAAAAAAAAAAAAAGGCTTTAGAGACTCTGAGTAAGACCACACAGTTAGCCAGGGCTAGAACCCAAGATTTTTGTTGTTTTAACGCCAGTATTTTTTTCTCTGTACACGGTATCTGATGGATCCCAGACAGGAACACATTTTTCTCCTATTTCATCTCTAGATGCCTTAGTTCCCTGTGCTTTGTTCTAATCTGTGAGCTACTTTACTGCCTTTTGGAAGTAAGAGGAATCATAAAAGTTAAATAAATGAAAACAAATGTTAGTATAAATGAGAATGCTATATAGATAGACAGATACCACTGCATCAAGTAATACGTAGGACCTCACTGTTTCAGAGACCAACTATACTGAAATGATGTGGTTTTACCTTGGTCATCAGGCTGATTGTTCCTGACTGGGCCTCTCCTTCCACTGTCCTCTGTCCAGTTGGCATAAAGTCTGTCTCTTGCCTTGCTATGATTTGAGCATATCGCATAGTTCACTATTTTCAATATTATTAGAGTAGGATACTGTGAGATATGATGGTGCTCACCTTTAATCCCAGTATCCTGGAGGCTGAGGTAGGAGGATCTCCATGAGTTCAAGAAAAACCCAGGCTTCAGAGTAAGATCAGGTCACACCCTAGCTCAGGGGAAAAGAAAAATTCTAGCGATTGCCTGGTATGGTGGCTCACATCTTCAATCCTAGCACTTGAGAGGCAGAGGTAGGAGGATTGCTATGAGTTTAAGGCCAGCCCAAGATTACATAATGAATTCCAGGTCAGCCTGAGCTAGAGCAAAACCCTACCTCAAAAAAAAGCCAGGTGTGGTGGCGCATACCTTTAATCCCAGCACTCAGGAGGCAGAGGTAGGAGGATTGCCATGAGTTCGAGAGACTACATAGTGAGTTCCAGGTCAGCCTGGGCTAGAGTGAGACCCTACCTGGAAAAACCAAAAAAAAAAAAAAAAAAAGAATTTGGGCCTGGAGAGATGCCTAAGTGGTTAAAGCACTTGCCTATAATGCCTAATGATCCTGGTTTAATTCCCCAGTACTCACATAAAGCCACATGCACAAAGTGGCGCATGTATCTGGAGTTCATTTGTAGTGGTTAGAGGCCCTGGCATGCACATAATCAATTAATCTTAAAAAATAATCTGAAGACAACTATCCATCGACTCAAGAGAAGAAATACAATATACATTGTCATCTATCTATAATCTATAATTACATACATATATAAACACATGTGTAAGAAATGTACATGCCTTTGAAAGTCCATGGAACCTAAGTGAAGGCATTACTTAAGATGTTGCTATTCCATAGGCTGTCTTATTTATATGTAAGCGATCACATTTAGATTTAGCATATTGATGAATATCAGTTATAGCACTGATTTTTTTATGTAAGAGTCAGAGCAAATTGGCATGCCAGGGCCTCCAGCCACTGCAATCGAACTCCAGACACATGTGCCCCTTTGTGTGCATGTGTACACTTGCATCACTGTGCGTCTGGCTAATGTGGGACCTGGAGAGTTGAACATGAGTCCTTAGGCTTTGCAGACAAGCACCTTAACTGCTAAGCCATCTCTCCAGCCCCAGTAGCACTGATTTTTGTAGGCAAAATTCTCTTCTGATTTGATTGGATGATCTCTTTGACTAATCTTGGCCTTTGTCAAGGTAGGACCTTAAATCAGCATATGTTAGCTGTAGATCTACCATTGCCTTAGAGAAGAGACTGCTTCCTGCACAATCCTTGATCTTTGGTTGGAGTCAGTGTATGGCGTTTAGTGTGTAATCTGTAATGACAGCAGGCTGCATGTTCTAGATGTGACCAAAGCCTGGGAATCTATCACCTCCTAGCATAATTGGTATTGAACATGACTCCTTGTCTATAAGGAATTTTATCTGCCCACTTTTCTGCTCCCATATGCAGTCTTAGAAAATTTTCCGTTTCCTCCACCCTAAATATGGCACCATATTTCCTTACTAAAAAGAACTTCGTGTCATGCGTGAACCTGAGGATTTTCTCGTAAGCAGTCCCTCGTGTATCCACATCCACATGCGTGATGGAGCAGTTTCCAGTCTTTCTAATTCTCACCTTCTCCTCTGTTTTGGACCTAGTGCCAGCTCTTTTTTTTTTTTTTTCTCAAAAGAAGATAATTAATTGAATTCCACACTTGGCCCCAAACAATGTGTGGGAAAAGTTAACAGTGAACATCTCTGGTTAGCTGGATTATAGATGGCCTTGATTTTATTCTTTTGGCTTCTCTGTATTTTGTGTTTTCTGCAAAGAACATAGATTGCTTTGGTGATAAGTATTACGTTATATGCATAGTTTTCATGGAATCATATCAAAGACTCAGTGAGTATTTAAACAGAAGATGCCCTTTCTACTCTGTTCTCCCCCATACTCCTTTAAAAATATTATGGAAAATCAATATGTTCATAAAATTAAAAAATACTATTAAAGGGTATAATGTCTCAGAAACTTTCCTTCCTTTCTTATTGCCTGTATTATCTTACAAATGTACAGGGCAATATCACATCTTTGGTCCTTTCTCATGAATTTCTGTCCAATTAGTAGCTTTCCAGTCCTCTAATAAATTAATCTGTTTATTTAAGTTTCAAGACACCACAAAATTTCACCCTTGCATTTCCTCTGAACTCTTGGGTGGAGTTCATTTATTTCCCGTGATTCCTCTGTTTTGGGAGAGGACACCGTGACAGAGCACATTCTCCATTCAGCTCAGAACATCTAGTGCGTTGATGGTGATTTGATTTTGTTCCCGTGATGGATCTGCTTCAAAGGTTAATTTAGGAGTGACAGTGTCCTAAGACCTTCCCTCACAAATTGATGCAGTCTACTGTCTTCCTTTTAGACCTGTGTCATCAGTCAGCTGGTCTCATTGATCCCCTTGCTATCTTCTGTCTCCCATGTTTCCCATGAAGAATTTATTACTGAGCTTGCTTCCTCACAAATGTCCACCCATTCTTGCTTATCTCTTAAGTGTTTTTGTTTAAATATGTATTTATTTATTTGAGAGAGAGAGAGAAGCAGATAGAGATAGAGAAAATGAGAGAATGGGTGTACCAGTGCCTCCAGCCACTGCAAACAAACTCCAGACACATGTGCCACCTTGTGCATCTGGCTTACGTGGGTCCTGGGGAATTGAACCATGGTCCTTTGACTTTGCAGGCAAGCACGTTAGCCACCAAGCCATCTCTCCAGCCCCCTCTTAAATGGTTTATTTGCACTTGTTGTTCTGTGTATGACATTCTTCCCTGTTATTTTTTTTTTAATTTTGGCACATTGTTTATTTATGTTATTTTATTTTTTATTTTTATTTATTTATTTGAGAGAAAGAGGCAGAGAGAGAGAGAGAGAGAGAGAGATAGATAGAAAGAGAAAAAAAAGGGCATGCCAGGGCCTCCAGCCACTGCAAACAAACTCCAGATGCATGCGCCCTCTTGTGCATCTGGCTTATGAGGGTCCTGGGGAATTGAACTGAGGTCCTTTGACTTTTCAGGCAAGTGCCTTAACCACTAAGCCATCTCTCCAGCCCCTATTTATTTTTGTTTATTTTTTGAGGTAGGGCCTCTGTAGCCCAGGCTGTCCTGGAATTCACATGGTTTTGAACTCACAGTGACCCTCCTACCCCTGACTCCCAAGTGTTGGGATTCAAGGTGTGTACCACCACACCTGGCCATCTTTTTTTATTTATTTATTTGCGAGAGAGAGAGAGAGAGAGAGGGAGAGGGAGACGGAGACGGAGACGGAGACAGAGACAGAAAATGGGTGCACCAGGGCCTTTAGCCACTGCAAGTGAACTCCAGGTGCGTGTACTTTTTGTGCATCTGGGGAATGGAACTCAGGTCATCAGGTTTTGCAGGC
This sequence comes from Orientallactaga sibirica, assembly GCA_036365145.1. Classification (NCBI taxonomy): domain Eukaryota; kingdom Metazoa; phylum Chordata; class Mammalia; order Rodentia; family Dipodidae; genus Orientallactaga; species Orientallactaga sibirica. The sequence goes on from JAEOAD010000284.1 coordinate 610,780, forward strand.
AAATGTCATAACGAGTTGAGCCATCTCCCCAGCCCACATTCTTTATTTTATTTATTTTTGTTTTTTAAATTTGTTTTGTTTTTATGAGGTATGGTCTTGTGCTAGCCCAGGCTGACCTGGAATTCACTCTGTAGCCTCTGGGCGGCCTCAAACTCATGGCGATCCTCCTACCTCTGTTGCCTAGTGCTGGGATTAAAGGCATGTGCCATTTTGCCCGGCTTCACATTTGTAATTTTTATTAATATAATTTCTTCTTAAATGTCACTGATAAAGTATACAGCCTTTTGCTGTTGTTTTACTGAAGACATTCCTTGCCTTTTTATTCACGGCTTACATTTTTCCTGGGCTTTCAAAATATATTTTATAGCAATTTTTGAATTTTCTTAGAATTGTTATATTTCTTTTCTGTGATTTTTTTTTCATTTTTCCTTTCACCTAATTGGGTCCCATGTCACTCTTTTTTTTGGCAGATTCAGTCACTGTGAGATGATCACCCTTACATGGAGAGAGAGTTGCCACAGCCATGTCCTGCCCAGCTCATACCCATCACTTGGTGCCATGGAAAAGGACTCCTTTTGGTAAGTTCTAAATTGCTTGTCATAGGAAGTAGTTAATCAAAACCACTCTAAGATGCTATTGGGAAAGTGCTTGCTTCACAAGCATGAGGACCTGTGTTCAGATCCCTCTACCCACAAAAAATCCTGGGCATGGTGGCGTGCCCCTGTAAACCCAGTGCTTTGGAGAAGGAGACTGGAGGATGCCTAAGGCCCACTGGCTAGCTGGTCTAGTTGAATAAGAGAGTTCTAGGTTCATTGAGAGATCTTGTGTCAAAAAACAAGGTGCATGCCGGGCCTGGTAGCACTCGCTTTTAATCCTAGCACTCGGGAGACAGAGGTAGGAGGATTGCCATGAGTTTGAGGCCACCCTGAGACTACGTTATGAATTCCAGGACAGCCTGGGCTAGAGTGAGATCCTACCTTGAAAACACCAAAAACTAAACAACAACAAAACAAGGTGTAGAGCCACTGAGGAGACACCTGGCATTGACCTCTTGCCTACACACACACACACACACACACACACACACACACACACATAGCTGTGCATGAGCATATATGCACACATATGCCCACACACATACCAACATGTATACACAAACACAAGTCCTCAGGGTCCACAAGGTATGAAGGATTTTGTCATTTTAATATTCCAGTATTTCAGGCAGTTTTATTTTTCATATCAGGGCAGGGCAAATCTTTTCTACAAAAAGCCAGATCATAAAAATTGAAGTCGTTCATATATAAATCATCTCTTCTGTGACAAAACTCAAGTGTGCTGATGTTATATAGAAGAACTTTGTTGTGTAAAAGCAGCCAGACAACATATAAACCATCTTTAGCTGTGTAAACCATGGAATGATGATTAAGGGACACTGAAATTGTAATTTCCTATAATTTTCATGTATCATGAATTATTATACTTCATTTAAAAATATTTTTAAATATTTTATTTGTTTGAGAGAGAGAGAATGGGCATGCTAGGGCCTCTAGCTATTGCAAACGAACTCCAGACACATGTGCTACCTTGTTATTCTGGGTTACCTGGATATGGGGGAATTGAACCTGGGTCCTTAGGCTTCACAGGCAAGCACCTTAACCACTAAGCAATCTCTCCAGCCCCATACTTCACCTTTTCCTTTCCATTAAAAAGTATTAAAGCTATTCTTAAAGATTATACCAACATAAGCAGTGGACCAGACAGAATCTGTAGGGTATAGTTTGCCAACCCCTGACCCAAATATTTAAGTATGACATTTCTATTGCCAGTACTTCTATCATATTGATTTTTCCCACAAAGTTTTATAACTTGTTTTTATTTAAGAAACCCCAAAATACAAAGCCACATCCTTTTCTGTGTGCCCATACCATATCCTTGCTATACAGAATTTTTGTCTGGCAGCAAGAGACTAGTTGGTTCCATTCACACTAATTATATCACAGCCCTCACTGCTGCCAAGTGTTCCCATATGGCCATTTGGTCTGGTAAGTCTTTAATGTTTATTTGAAGCAGCTTTGCATAATGGATTGGTCTTTCACCATTTCTCCCATCCATTAGTTCTTAGATTAAGGCAGGTTTATTTTATTATCGTTATTGTTTTCAGATAGGACCTCAATCTCCCTCCTGATTGTTTTATTTGAATCGTGAGTAGCCTGGATATTGTGTTCATCCATTTCCCTCCCTATTTCTTAATTTTAAACTTTCTGACATGCAAGGGATATCTTCAACAGCTTGGTGCTATTTTCCCTCAGATGGCAGCCTACTTTTCCTCCATGGGCTCTATGGATCCCCAAACATGTCCTGGCATTACAAATATCTTCCTGATATCATCGTGTCTATATATTCAGACAAGAACCTGCTTATCTTTAAAATTCTTCATAGAATTTCCTTTAGAGTTGGACTGGAGCTACTTGTCTTGTCATTTCAATTCTGTCCAGACCTGATTCTCAGTGAATCCCTGTAATTGTCCACCACTACCCTTTCCAGTGTGAGCCCTATACTGCATGAAGGTCACCGCAGGTGTTATGACAGGCAGTTCACACGTGGAACACGGCTAGCATAGGGACCTCTTAGGAGCTGGATGCCAAACGAGGATCACCAATGCCTCCCCTCACTATTGGACGCTTCAAGTCTTTCTCTCCAACATTCTGAGACTGTGCAAGTGGACACAATGATATGCCCATATGGTCTGATCGTTGGCATGTAGAGATGCGATTTCCAGGAGCACAGCTCTTTGAAGTGAAGTCTTATGTGATTGGAGTGTTTCCTCCCTCCAAAACTTTTTAAATTTTTTCTGCTGGGGCTGGATAAATGGCTTAGCAGTTAACGCGTTTGCCCGTGAAATCTAAGGACCCAGGTTCAATTCCCCAGGACCCACATAAGCCAGATGCACAAGGTGATACATGTGTCTGGAGTTCGTTTGCAGCAGTTGGAGGCCCTGGTGTGCTCTTCTTTCCCTCACTCCTTCCTTCCCTCTCTCTCCACACACACACATTGCTCTCAAATAAATAATGAATGAATCTAAAATAGTTTTAAAAATTAAAAAAAATTCCTCTCTCTCTCTCTCTCTCTCTCTCTTTCTGTGATGTATACACATGTATGCGTCCTTGCAGGGTCCCATCGGTGGAGGGAGGGTGGGGTCTCACCTATCGTGGCCAGGGTAGAACATCTCCCACCAGGTCTTGTTTTGAGTCTGAGCCCCCCCCTTTTTTTACTGTTTCTGGAGCTTGCTGGGCTCTGTCCATTTCAGTTCTCTGCTCCACCCACGGGAAAGGCTTACAGGTACGCATGGCCACGTCCAGCTGTCTTTTGAGGGCTCTGAACTCAGGCTGTCTTAGGTCCCTCGGACTCTTGTACTTGAACAGGAAGCATGCCTGCCTCACCACTGACTCATCTCTCCAGCCTACTTTTGAAATTAAATTGCTATTGTAACAATGCTAAGAGGTGGAGCCTTTATAAGGTAATTAGGTGATGAAGGCCCCTCTCTCGTGGGTGAGACTGGTGATGTCATAAATGGAGTTTACTTGCTTTCTTGACTTCTGTCTTCTGCTATTGGATGACATAGCAAGAAAGCTCTGGAGAGGCATGGGCCCTCTGATCTTAGAATCCCTAGCATCCGGAACTAAGAGTCAATATATTTTTGTTCATTATAAATTATTCAGTCTGTGATTTTTTTTTTTATTGCAGCAAAGAATGGTATATGGTGAGCCTCAAGTTTTGATTTTTTGTTTTTGTTTTTGGTTCACGAAGTAGGGTCTCACTCTAGCTCAGGCTGACCTAGAATTCACTATGTAGTCTCAGGGTGGCCTCGAACTCAGGGTGGTCCTCCTACATCTGCCTCCTGAGTGCTGGGATTAAAAGCGTGCGCCACCATGCCAGGCCAAGTTTTGATTTTTTTAAGTGACAATGAAAATGATTACATCTGTCAGGCCTTCAAGGACCTTATTATGCATATGAGGACTCAGAGGCACAAAAAGAGAGTCTTCTCAAAATGAGGAAAAAAAAAAATACCAAGACCAAAATTTAATTACCTCATTCTGTGCATATACAGTGTCACTTTGAGAAATACACCATTGGTTCCAGGGTACTATCTGTAATGGTCACTTTATGAAATTCAGCATATGTTTCAGGTCCAAAGTCCAAACTGGTTTTGTCTTCTTATTCTCAAAATCTTTTTTTAAAAGAGCAATGACTATTCCAGATTAAAACAAAAAAAAATCTCTCTTTCTTCCGGGTCTTCAGGCCCAAGTGTACAGTTGTGTTCTCTCTCACTCTCTTTCCTTTCTATAAAATAAAGCAAACCAAGCATGCAGAAGAAATAACTCTTGAATTGAGACAGATTTTGGATTTGGTATCTCTGTGATAGAAACTAGAGGCTTGAGTTGAAAAATAAGATTTTAAAAATCTTTTCATATTAGGTACAGAGCTGGGCGTGGTGGTGCACACCTTTAATCCCAGCACTCGGGAGGCAGAGGTAGGAGGATTGCCATGAGTTTGAGGCCACCCTAGACTACATAGTGAATTCCAGGTCAGCCTGAGCTAGAGTGAAACCCTACCTCGAAAAACCAAAAACAAAAAAAAATTTTAATATTAAGTAATAAAAATGGTATAGATAGGATATTTTTCTGTTTCCTACAGTGGATGCATTTTGCACATTGTGGTAGTTTGAATAGATGGCCTCCAATATATTTAGTGTCTTATCAGTTTATAGTTTGCATCTGCAGCCACCTGGCTGGAGGCAGTGTCACTGGGCAGATCTTAAGGTGTGATGGTGGGTTTGAGATTTCAACCTAAAGATATGCAAAGTGTGCCTAGCTGGACTTCCTGAGGTGCGCTGTGCTGTGTGGCTTTTGGCTTTTGGCTCTCTCTCTCTTGCCTGGTCCTATAAGAGCAGGCCAGCCTCTTTTGCCATTATGGAACTTCCCCTGGATCTGTAAGCTTCAATAAATCCCTTCCTCAGTAACTGTGCCTGGTCTGGAAGTTCATCTCAGAGAACCTGAAGCTGTCCGCTACACACATCTAGGTTGGTCTCAAAATGCTGCACTCCTGTGTGTTGTGCTTTGGGAAATACACACTGAGTCTTCAGGTTTGACCAGTCTGTGATGTTGGCAATTGGCATTCATTCCTTGGTGGCTTCTCTCCAGAGTCCTGGATGCTTATTTTGACTCTGTCCCTGAGTCCAGGTTTTGCTCCTGCTTATGGTATCCGCTTCCATCAGGGTGACATCACAGGTCTGAGGTTACAGAGGGGAGTGTGCGGGCAGTTGTTTGTACCAGATAAAGTTGGGAGTGTTTTGACCTCATGGTTTTGTTTTCAAAGACAACAGGCCATGACACAGAGGCAATCCTGAACATGGTAACTGCTACAGTCAATCAAGTAGAGAGATGCAGTATTCTGAATATGAAATAGCCCGGTTTAGGCTTTGCTGGTGTTGCTCGGTGGATTATCAGGCAAACAAATGCTTGGTTAGGCATACAGAAGTGATGGATGAAGATATTTTTTTTTTTTTTTTTTTTTTTCGAGGTAGGGTTTCACTCTGATCCAGGCTGACCTGGAATTAACTATGTAGTCTCAGGGTGGCCTCGAACTCACAGCGATCCTCCTACCTCTGCCTCCCGAGTGCTGGGATTAAAGGCATGCGCCACCGCGCCCAGCTTTGGATGAAGATATTAATGAAACCATGTAAAAAGAATCATCATTAGACCCCAAAGACAAAGGCTACATGATTCTGTTTATATGAAGTGTCTTGAGTATTCAAATTTACACATACGAAAATTAGCATGAGGGGTGCCCAGGGGGAGGACAAGGAGGAAGCAAGGAAGTATTTATCGGGTACAGATTTTCAGTTCAGCATGTATTTAGGACATGAGTAGTGGCGATGGTACTACCATAATATGCATGCGTGTTCAATGAAATATAACCTCAAGGTACTAGATAGAACTGGCCAATTTTATATTGCATATACTCTGCCACAATTGGAAAAATGATTATACTAATCCATTTGGTTCTTCTATATCACCACTTTTAAGCTATATGAAATATTGTCTTTATTTGGCTTCTGTGTGGTTTTCTGTTTTCATAAAGGTTTGGGATAATAGTGCTTTCACCCCACGAGTCTGATAATGTACTTTGTTGGAAAATATGCCTTGTGATAACTGAAATTATTTGGCCAGGAGTTGACCATCGTTTCTGGGTAGGCTTTTTCCAGAATGCCATATACTTTAGTATGTCTCTAAACCATCAAAAAACCAAACAAGGGCTAGAAAGATGACTTAGCAGTTAGGTCACTTTCCTGCAAGGCCAAGGGACCCAGGTTTGATGCCTCAGGAGCCACGAAAGCCAGGTGCTCAAGGTGGCACATGCATCGAGTTCATTTGCAGTGGTTGTAGGCCTTAGAATGCCCATTCTCTCTCTCTCCTCCCTTTCAAATAAATAAATAAATAAATAAAAATAAAATATTTAGGATAAAACAAAACAAAGCATGGTGTGCTTGGTCCTCTGATTTTTAAAAGTGGTGTATCTAGGCAAAGGAGGTATCTTTGGAGTCAGACTTAGTTTGTGTGTGTGTGTGTGTGTGTGTGTGTGTGTGTGTGTGTGTTTTGTTTTTTGAGGTAGAGTCTCACTCTGGCCTAGGCTGACCTGGAATTAACTATGTACTCTCAGGGTGGTCTCAAACTCACGGCAATCCTCCTACCTCTGCCTCCTGAGTGCTGGGATTAAAGGCATGCTCCACCACTCTTGGCTTTAATTTTTATTTATATTATTTATTTGAGAGAGAGAAAGAGGCAGGGAGAGAGAGAAAAAGAGAGAGAGAATGGGTACATCAGGGAAAGAGAGAGAGAGAAAGAGAGAGAGAGAGAGAAAGAGGGAGGTGCATCAGGGCCTTCAGTCACTGTAAATGAATTCCAGATACATGTGTCACCTTGTAAATCTGGCTTACATGGGTCCTGGGGAATTGAACCTTGGTCATTTGGCTTTGCAGGCAAGTGCCATAACCATTAAGCCATCTCTCCAGCCCTAAACTTAGTTTTTTTTTTTTTTTAAATATTTTATTTATTTATTTGAGAGAGAGAGAAAGAGGCAGATAGAGAGAAAGAGAGAATGAGCACTCCAGGGCCTCCAGACACATGTGCCCTTTTGTGCATCTAGCTTACGTGGGTCCTGGGGAATTGAACCAGGGTCCTTAGGCTTCTCAGGCAAACACCTTAACCACTGAGCCATTTCCCCAGCCCCTAGACTTAGTTTTGAATATGGGCCACGGTGCAGTTTCATCATGGGACTGTGTGCCTATGAGCCAATCTTGAGTGTACGTTTCCTCATCCGTAAGATGTGATGAGGCATGCTTCACGCATTTACTATGAGAATCAAGAAATTGATCAACACGTAGTTCTTGCACATGTTCTAGTTGCCAAGCCTCTGTATGAAGGAGGCATAGAATGCCGATTCCACACGAAGACCCAGATTTTGTAGAACTTTCATGAATCAAATGGGAGACTAGTAAAACATTTAGCATGATTTTAGCTCATAGCACTAGTTTCCCAAGTTTAAATTCTCTTTGTTTTCCTTTGCACTCTAGTCCATGTCTGGCAGTAGTTGTGGTGGGATGGGGAGGGTCCGAATTAAACTGACACCTACAGCTCACAGTCACCATGGGCAGGGGGCCAAGAAAAATGCTTCCACTCAGTTACTTCTTGCTTTATTGTGTGTGTGAGGTGTGCTTACATGTGTGTATGTGTGTTCTCATGTGTGCATGCATATGTGTGTGCAAATGTGTGCCCATGTTGTGAAGGACTTCGATTGACATCACATGTTTTTGTCCATTGTTTTATGTCTTGTCTCTTCAGACAGAGTCTTCAAGTGTCCACCAGAGCTTACTGATGTGACTGTTTTAGCCAGTCACCGCCACAGGGTGACAGGTGCGCCTCTATGTCCCCTTGGCATTTATGTGGGTTCTCAGGATCTGAACTCAGACCTTCATGTTTGCACAGCAAGCACTTTACCTCCTCTGCCATCTGTCTACCCAGTCCACATCATTCAGCTTTGACATAGAGAAAGTCTTAAAAAAATAGGAGAATGGAAACTACCTCACTGAGGAAATTTATGGCAAGTATAGAAACAGAGTGTACATATAAATTAAAAAGTTTATATATAAATTCATATGAAAACACATTCTAGGCAGAGAACAGCTAAATTTTTAGATCTGCACCCTTTAGTAGCAAACAAGATGTTAATAAATATTTTGCTTAGAATTTGGATAATTTCAGCTCATTTGAAATTTCCACTTCCCATTTCCTCTTTTCTTTCCTTCTTTCTTTCTCCCTTTCTTTCTTTCTTTCTTTCTTTCTTTCTTTCTTTCTTTCTTTCTTTCTTTCTTTCATTCTGTCTTTCTTTCTCCCTTCCCTTCTTCTTTTCTTCCTTCCTTTTTTCTTTTCTTCTTTTTAAAATTAATTCTCATATATCAGGTTACGTTTTGTTGCTGGGATAAAATGCCCAACTGGAAGCAGCTTAGGGAAGTAAAGACTTTATTTTGGCTTATAGTTCCAGAGGGTGAAGCCTATCATGGCAGGAGCAGGGAACTGGCATCATATCCTCATGCCAGCAGAGAGAGAGAGAGAGAGAGAGAGAGAGAGAGAGAGAGAGAGAGAGAGAGAGAGGAGAGAAGCAAGTGGAGTTGGACTATAAAACCCAAGGTCTAACCCTGGTGACACACTTCCTTAGCAAGGCTCCACCTCCTAAAGATTCTACAACCTTCCTGAACAGCGCCACCAGCTGGCGATCAAGTATTGAAACACATGCGCTTATGAGATATGATATGTTCAAACCACTACATCTCACCGTGTAGCCCAGGCTGGATTCTAACTCCTTCTGCCTCTGCCTCTCATGTGCTGGAATTGTAGTCACCACACACAGCTTCCCCTTGTCTCTCTCCTTCCCTCCCTCCCTCCCTCCCTCCCTCCCTCCCTTCCTTCCTTCTGTGGTATTTGGTATTGAACCCAGGACCATGTGCATTCTAGGCAGCTAGGAAAGTAACCCCTGCACTTCTAGTGGTCTTTCTGTGTGTATTTATTTTGCCCACCCACATGGGATTGTAAACTCCTTGCAGACAGTGCTACCGTTTTAGACATCTTACCCCACATTGTAGTGAGGGCACAGCTGGTACTCCTGAAGTACTTATGCCATCATCACAATAAAGGCCCCAACAGTAAGTATCTGGAAGTGCCAGTGTCTGGTCAGCAATGCACTGCCTCAGATGGACATGTGACTTCCACATGAGGCAGCTTCCTCCATTCTTTGATGCTCTGTATTTCAGTCACACGTTGCCGTTCCACACCTCCAAGCATTTTCTGCTAAAGAAGCTGACTGAGCAAACCCATGAAGACATTTTTCATTTCCTGTGATGGAGCATAATGCTTTCGTATATAAACACAATAACACAGTCATTACATATGCACTTACATTATTGTAGCGACTGTGTGCTCAGCAACACTCCCAGCCAGGCAGGGAGCCCAACAGTTCTCTTTTCCATTTTGATCTAAATTATGTTCATAATAAAAGAGTTTTCAATCAAGGTAAATACAATTTCATCCCAGCATAACATCTATATTCCTACCCTCCTTTTTTTTTTTAAACTTCCTTTCTTTCATTCCGGGTCACTCACCCTGCTATGCACGAGATTGTCCTCTGGTAGGGATAAGCACCTTGCTCCTCAGTCAACTATAACAATAGCTCTAAATGCATCTCCTGTAGCATACCTCTGTGATTTGCAAAAGTGGGAATAAATCAAAGGCAGGAAGAGATGCCACGTTAAGCCAGAAGCTAAATGTTACATCATGTCGCGCGTGAGGCCAGGGAAGAGGAAGCCGGCTTTTTCCTGGCAGCACAATATCTTTGGGCTTGTTACCTTCGCCGCAGACCCATTAAAACAATCATTCTGAATCTGGGGGAAATTGTCACCTCTTTCTTTCCTGCCACGGCAGCTGGGATTGGAGGCTGCCGACATTGTTCATTCCTCTCAAGGTTCTTAACACACACACACAGAAAAGAAAATGAAGCTTAATTTATTAAAAAAAAAAAAAGTGTCAGCTTACCCTCAGGCTCAGCGCTGGCACCAGGGGGATGTAAAAAGAAAAAAAAAAGCAAAGATAAATGCCTTTAGGTGAACTGGCACCGACTATAATTCTCTGCTTTCTCTATTGCTCCCCTTTATGCATAGCATTAATCATGCCGGATGGGTTGACGTTTCAGAAACTTGAGCAATTTTAAAACAAAGATGCACCATTTAAAAAAAACCAAGATAACATAGCTTTAATTTGTGATTTTCTTCCTTTGTACCAGTGGTGCATCTGAAAAAGATGGTGCAGACAGGAGTATAAATAACACATGCTTTGTGGAGGGGCAGGTGAGAGGCAAGAGCCGACGTCGTGTGGCCACTGTAATCTTCTCCTTCCTCCAAGCCCATGACCTTCCTGAGATCACAGACTGGGCCCTGCTAGTCTCCCCATTCTCTAAAGGCTTAGCTCTCCTGCCCTGGATTCTGGGAGGAATTCCCCAAGGGTTGGACAATCTTTAAACAACTATATCACTTTATCCCACGGAACATAACACGCCAAATCCCAGACTCCAGAGCCTTGCCATGTCTCAGCGTATGTCCTTGATCCCCTACCACACTCACATGACTACAGGGACCCCTGCAGCTGACTCTCAGCCTCTGTGGAAGTGCCCCTGTGATATCCCTCTTGATAAAGACCCTTGTTACACTGAACCCAGTATGCTGCCCACTCCCCAGGGCCACTTCCTCTAGAAGTCTACTGCTCACTGAATTGGCTCATCTCTTCAGTTTCTTTTGGGCTCCCCTTGGCCTGCCTCCCAGCCCTAGTTGGCAAAAATTTGGAAGGTTTATACAGCTTCCTTCTTACGTTTCCCTTCTGTGGTTCTGTGCTTCTACTGTATTGTCATCTTCAGTGCATAGTGTCAAGGAAATCAGTGAGTAGAGGTGGAGTAAATGTGTAAGGGCTCTCCAGTGTGACCATGGCCAATCATACTTGGCCCTGGATTAGGACATCAGTGGACAAAGAGTATCTTGTAGCAGCATACTCCTTGTATGAGTCAGCCTCGTGTTGCTGGGATGAACCTCCAAATCAGACAGTTAATGGAGGAAGGGATTTACTGAAGCTTACAGATAGAGGGGAAGTTCCATCATGGCAGAAGAAGTTGCCCACTTCTTTTCCCAGATCCAAGCAGAGATTTGAAAAGCCACCACCCACACCACAAGCAAGCCCACTCCAGGAACTGCAGCGGAACGGAAGCACTTTGCAACCCTTTAGACTAGATTTCAAATCGGCCTCTACACCTTAGGGTTGGATGCTAGGATCCACCCACAGTGACACCAAGTTACAAGCGTGAATATAACTCCTGAATCTACTGAGGGGACATCCATTCAACCTATCACATGCCTCAAAACACAAGTCCTACAGTGGCTGAGGGGAGGAAGGGAGGTAGGGAGGAAGGGGGAGAGAGTAAGAGCCGAGAGAGGATGAGAAGGGGAGAGGTTAAGCCCAAGTTAGCATTACTATGAGCTTCTGAAAGTTTTCCAGATATCTGTCATCAATTATGGGTCATTTCACTTTGTCAGAGATACAGTGTGAAACTGCACGTAGTCTTCTTGGTTCTAGAAGGTTTTCAGTTTTTCACCTTTAATTGGTAGTGTAGTGACATAGACCATCAGCAAGGATGAATAGGGAAACACCGTCCACCGAGGCAAACTCATTTTTCTCAATTATAACTTAGAGAATCACCCCTTGCCTAACAGAGCAAATATCAACCAGGAATTATTTTCTTTCAGTTTTTTTTTTTCAGAAAACTTTAAATTTTATTTTAAATTGACAGATGATAACTCTATATATTTATGGTTTACAGTATGATGTTTTGATCTATGTATCTGCATTGTAGAAATGTTCAGTCAAGCTAATTATTAAATCAATCATTTGCCAACTTTTATATATTTTTGTGATGAGAATCTTTCCCCACAAATTAAAAAAATATTTTGATGTTTATTTATATATTTGAGAGAGAAAAAAAGACAGACAGAGAATGGGTGTGCCAGGGCCTCTAGTGGCTGCAAATGAACTTCAGACGCATGCACCACCTTGTACATCTGGCTTATGTAGGTCCTGGGGAATTGAATCTGGGTCCTTTGGCTTTGCAGGCAAGTACCTTAACCACTAAGCCATCTCACCAGCTCCTTCCTCCTCTTTTTTAAAGTGTAATTAATGTGTCCATTGTTTTCACTGCTCATGACTTCTATCTCCCATAGGGCTGCATGCAGTGCAGCTTTTTCCAGCTTTCAGTTGCTAATGTACAGGGAAGAGGTTTTCAGCTAGGCACCAGCTTGATTTCTCAGTGACCTTGCTGCCCAGGCATGTGAAGTCTTTAGCAATAGGGTCTTACCATCTGTTTCTTGTTGGAAACCAAGTCTTTGCAATGGCCTATAATGTTTTGGAGGCAACAGGGACCTCACTGGAAGGTATCTCATCCCTGGCACTGAAAATTTTCTAGTAACAATCTATGGCTTCTGGATGTGTTATTATCCAAAAAAAGTAGGTTTTTGTATGTCTTATTCTGAATATCTTGAATTTTGATTGACCCTCCCCCACCCTTCTTACCTGTAAACTGTTTTTCTACTTACATATATACAATACTATCCCTTTAAGTACTTCCCTCTCCTCCCTCCCTTATAGCCTTTTTATAGGTTACTGGCTTCTGCTACTGATTTTTGGTTCCAGCTCACACATAAGTCTATGCATTTGTAGCTAGGATCCACATATGAGAGAGAACATACAATGTTTGGCTTTCTGGGCCTGGGTTACCTCACTTAGTATAATCCTTTCCAGATCTGTCCATTTCCCTGCAAATTTCATAATTTCATTTTTCTTTACCACTGAATAGAACTCTATTGTGTAAATGTACCACATCTTTATTATCCATTCACCTGTTGAGGGACATCTAGGCTAGTTCCATTTCCTAGCTATTGTGAATAGAGCAGCAATAAACATGGTTGTGCAAGTATCTTTAAGGTAGTGAGAAGAGTCCTTAGGGATATATACCTAGGAGTGCTATAGCTGGATCATATGGTAAATCTATTTTTAGCTGTCTCAAGAACCTTCACACTAATTTCCACAATGGCTATACCAGACTATAGTCCCACCAACAGTGTAGAAGGGTTCCCCTTTTTCCACATCCTCACCAACATTTATTGTCATTTGTTTTCTTGATGGTAGCCATTTTGACAGGAGTGAGATGGAACAAGTAGTTTTAATTTGCATTTCTCTGGTGGCTAAGGATGTAGAACACTTTTTTACATGTTTATATGCCATCTGTATTTCTTCTGATGAGAACTCTCTATTTAGTTCCATAGCCCATTTTCTTTTTTTGAGAGAGATAGAGAGAGAGAGAGAGAGAATGGGCATGCCACCAGCCTCTTAGCTACTGTGAACAAGCTCCAGACACATACACCCCCTTGTGGGAAAGTGCAGCATTGCACCCTTGCGTCACTTTGCGTCTGGCTAAATGTGGGACCTGGAGATTGCAACCTGTGGTCTTAGGCTTGGCAGGCAGGCAGGCACCTTAACCACCAAGCCATCTCTTCAGCCCTATAGCCCATTTCTTAATTGGGTTGTTTGATTTCTTACTGTTTTATTATTTGAGTCTTTGTATATTCTGGATATTAATCCTCTGTCAGATGTATATCTGGCAAAGATTTTCTCCCATTCTGTAGGTTGTCTCTTTGCTCTATTCACAGTGTCCTTTGCTGTACAAAAGTTTTGTAATTTCATGAGATCCCAGTGGTTGATTAGTGGTTTTATTGCCTGACCAACTGGGGTTATATTCAGAAAGTCATTGACTATGCCAATATGTTGAAGGGTTTCTTCTACTTTTTTCTTTAGCAGTTTCAGAGTTTCAGGTCTGATATTAAGGTCCCTGATCCATTTGGACTTGATTCTTGTGCATGGTAAGAATATGTAACCCATAACCTGCCCTGACATGGAAAGAGAGATAATCACTTTCCAGTGCAGGCCTATGTATCTGCTTTGTTGTCAGTCAGCTCGTTACCTTTTGGGGTGGCCTCCAATCTCACCAATGCTGAGTGCCCACCTCTATCCCTCTGTGTTGTGCTGTGGATCTGGTGCTCTGATCAGTCAAACTGGATACCCTGCTGCTGGGGACTGAATGCATTCTCAGGAGGTTTGTGGTTCTGATGGTTGAGGGATGGGAGAGTGCAGGAAGCCTGGAGTTGCACTGGGACTGCTCAGCTGGTCACACCTATATCCCTTTCAGCAGCTCCTTAAGTGATCTCTGACGTCTTCCCTTCAGGTTTAATGAGGTTGGAAAATCCCCTTGTTTGGTCTTGCTCCTGCAGCCAGGCGCCGGGTGTGCGGATCTGCCTGCATGTTCCTCCTTGGGAGTCTGGCTGGTTTCCTCCTTTGCGGTAGATCCCGGTCTCTCTTGCTTCTCTGCTGTGGCCGATAAAAACATATACACCTTCACTTTTCAGAAGAAAATGTATGTTGCTGTGCTTTTGCTTAAATCCCTCCCTAGGTTGGTTTGGTCCACCTTACCTGGAAGTCTCCTCCTTCCTCCTCTTTTGATGAAGTTGTTCATTGCTATGAAATTGACTCTCAGAACTGCCTTTCTATAAATTTGAGTAGGTTGTGTTCCTATTTTTTTTTTTTTTTGTCTCAAGTTCTTTAGATTTTCTCTTTCTTCTTTGGCCTTTTAGTTATTCAAAACACATGTGTGCCCATGTGTTGTAATTTTCACAAATTTGCGAATTTTCTAAGATTCCTCTTAGAAGGATCTATTTTATGCCACTGTGTGGTCAGTAAAGATACTTGATATTATCTTAATCTTCTTAAATCTAATTAAAACTTGTTTGGGAAATAAACATGTGATGTATCCTAAATAATCCCAATTTTGTGTGTGTAGGTGTATGTGCATTTGTGGAGGCAGAGGACAACCTTGGATATCTTCCTTAGGTGTCATCCACCTTTTTAAAAAAAATTATTTATTTGCAGAGAGAGAGAGAGAGAGAGAGAGAGAGAGAGAGAGAGAGAAGAGAGGCAGACAGAGAGAGAATGGGCACGCCAGGGCCTCCAGCCACTGCAAACGAACTCCAGATGCATGTGTCCTTTGTGCATCTGGCTTACGTGGGTCCTGGAGAATCGAACTGGGATCCTTTGGCTTTGCAGGCAAATGCCTTAACCGCTAAGCCATCTCTCCAGCCCATTTTTATATTTTTAAACAGAGACTCTCATTGGTCTGTAAGTCACTAAGTAGGCTAGACTAACTGGTCAACAGCCCTAGGAATCTGTCTCTGTCTCCTCAGCACTGGTATTATAAGCACTTGCCACCGTGCCTGGGCTTTTTAAAATGTGGACTGTAGATATTGAGCTCAGGTATTCATGCTTGCAAAACGAGCACGTCACTACTGGCTGAGCCATCTCCCTTGCCCCCAAGAATGTATTAATATTATGAAATATATCAGGTATATATAAATTGGTAAGTATATGTAATATAAATTAAAAAAACTGATTTAAGAAATACTAATATTACTAAAGCTATTGAAACTTTTCTCTCTCTTTTTTTTTTCCATTCCATTTCTTTCCATTCTCCTCATCAGAAATCATCTAAAATTAGGGCTTGTAATTTAATGTATGTGCAATTTCTTGCATTTATAATGTGCTTGTGATCATGTGCGTGTGTGTGTGTGTGTGCGTGTGTGTGCTTGTGTTTATAAATGTCATTGTCTGGCTTGCTATGCAATCTAATGGGACGCTTCCATTCTATATGTATTCGTATATAGTGTTTGTAAAGTGTAGCCATCTTGTTCTCATCCTGGGATCAGCAGACTATGGCCTTTGGGTCTAGCCCATCTGCTGGTTTGTTTTTATACAGCTCTGGGGCTGAAAATGATTTACATTCTTAAAGAAATGAATAATAAACAAAACCAAAGGAGTAGATGTGAGGAAGGCCAGATGTTGGTCAACAATGCCTAGAATATTTATCATATTTCTCCATAGAGAAAGTCTGAAGACGCCTTTCCCCTCAGTTTCGCCTCGTTATTCTTGTCCTGTTGTTCTGCATACATCTACAAAGTTAGCTTGTCAAGTTTCATGAAAGAAAAAAATGTTTTTAGAACTTTGATTGAAATTTATAGGTTGTTTGGAAGACAACTGATGTATTTGTAATATCACGCCTTTTGATCTTCATGTTATATGGTTGCTATAACAAAGAATCAAAACATTAGCAGCTTGAAATAATACAAATTTATTATCTTATTATTCGTTATAGTTCAAACATGAATTTCACTGCACAAAATTCAAGGTGTTCACAGGCTGCCTTCCTTTCTTCATCTTTTATAAAAAGATTTTGGACTATTTTGTTTAATTATTTATTTGAGAGAGAGAAAGAGAAGAGAGAGAGAGAGAATTGGCACTCCAGGGCCTCCAGCCACTACAAACAAACTCCAGATGCATGCACCACTATGTGGGGAATTGAACCTGGGTCATTTGGCTTTGCAGGCAAGCACCTTAACAGCTCAGCCATCTCTCCAGCCCCCCTTTCTCAACCTTCTAGGGGAGAATCTACTTCCTTTCCTTCCTGATTTTGCAGGGATGCCCACATTCCTTAGCTTGTTGCCCCTCTCCTCAATCTACCCACTCATATTATTCCCTCATCACATCTCCGTCCCGACTCTGGACTTTCCAGCTCCCCTGTCACTTGTGACAGTCCCATGATAGTGATGGTCCCGTCCACTTCATTTAGACTAATCTTTCATGTGGAACCAGAATTTCGTGTGTAGTGTGACATCACATGCCTCAGGTTCCAGGGATGGGAAAGTGGACAGTGGACATCTTTATTCTCTTTTTTGGGGGGAGGGTGGAGTGGAATGAGGGCATTATTCTACCTACTTTTAAATTTTAAGATTTGCATTTAGTTCTTTTTATATTTTTTTTTTTTTTTTTTTTGCTGAGACTATTTTTCCCCATTTTTTCAGCAGTGCTTTTCATCATCCATTGAAATGTTTTCACAAAGCTGTTTCAAAATTCTTTGTCTCACATTTGTGCCATCTTGGTGGTGGCACCTGTTGCTTTTCTCACTCGAGTTGAATGTTCCTCACTCTTTGTATGACAAAGAGTTTGGATTATATCCTATACATTTTGAGTACAATGCCATGACACTTGGTTTCTTACTTAGATCCTTGAAGTTTCGTTGGCAGTTAGCAGGTTTAGGTTTAGAATACACATCCTGTTCCACTTTTGAGGTTTGTGGCTCATATACCAATTTAGTTTCCTAGGGCTTTGCCATGCTATTTTAGCACATTCCACACACCCAGAGGCCCATCGAAAACCTGGGTAGTGATGTTCATCGAGTTCAGTTCAGAAATCTTTGGCTGCGTTGGCTCAGGTCAGTTTATCACACTGCTTCCTTGGGTACCCTCCATAAGTTCATAACAGGCTGAAGAACACTGTTCTCTGTCTTCTCCCTCATTCTATACCTATACACTCAAAATATTCTCCAGGGTCTGCATGTATTTCTATTTCTAAAAAATATTTATTTATTTCCAAGTAGAGACAGAGAGACACAGAGAAGAGAGAATGGGTGCACCAGGGCCTCCAGCCACTGCAAATGAGCTCCAGGCATAGGTACCACTTTGTGCATCTGGCTTATGTGGGTCTTGGGGAATTGAACCTGGGTCCTTAGGCTTGGCAGGCAAGTGCCTTAGCCGCTAAGCCATCTCCCTGGTCCGCTCTGCATATATTTCTTGAATTCAGGGCAGGAATTATTGACAGGTCTCAGGGCAAAAGTGGGTTGGGGAATGGTACCTGAGTCACAAGGTAATAGAGGCAGATATGAATAATTCATAGCTTTGTTGTTTCTGTTGTAAAGGTCTGGCATAGTTTGTTAGATTTGTTGGGACAGTAGACTGTTAATGTTGATTTTACACTTCTAAGTATTTAAAAAATAAATTTAACTTTTGAGGTAAGTTGTGATGATTTTCAGAGTGACATAAAATGATTGTAAATTATGCAGTGATGATATTTCTTCCCTTAGTTAGTGGCTGATTAAGACCATGCCACTCCTGAGAAGCTGTCTTGAAAACCAATCAGGAATTTTTAGAGTAATTTGAAGGTGGTTGAAACAGATCAAGAATTCTTAAGGTAGTTTTTTTTTTTTTTTTTCTGTTCTGTTTGGGGAGAAGAACTAGGAGAAAGCAACTTAAATAGAAAATTAATAGAACGATTTAAGAAATGAGGGGAAAGGAGAGAGAGAGAGATGGGAGAGAGACAGATAAAAATTAGCATGTTTGGGCTGGGGAAATGGCTTAGCCATTGAGGTGTTTGCCTGTGAAGCCTAAGGACCCTGGTTCAACTCCTCAGGACCCACATGCACAAGGGAACACATGCATCTGGAAGTTCGTTTGCAGTGGCTGGAGGCCCTGGAACACCCATTCTCTCTTTCTTTCTACCTGCCTCTTTCTCTCTCTCTCAAATAAAATAAAATAAATATTTTTAAAAATTAGCATGTTAGTAGCTGGTAGGTGTGTAAGAAAATAGTTGAGAGTTTTTAGCTATGACTTATATGGATGAAAAAAATGCCTGATCTGGATCCATCTGCCTCTTGGAGAAGGGAAAGTTGTTAGCCTGGTGACCAGGGCTTTATTCAGTCCACTGGTTGGGATGGACTTGGTTTGGAATTGTGCACCAAAGGACCCAGGCTCGATTCCCTAGGACCCACATTAGCCAAATGCATAAGGGGGCACGTACATTTGGAGTTCGTTTGCAGTGGCTGGAGGCCCTGGCATGCACATTTTCTCTCTCTCTCTCTCTCTGTCAAATAAATTTTTTTAAAAAGCATAAAGAGTTGTAATCAACTAAAAAAAGAAGTCTACCATCACGTTGGGCGTGGTGGCACATACCTTAAATCCCAGCACTCAGTAGCAGAGATAGGAGGATTGCCAGGAGTTCGAGGCCACCCTGAGACTACATAGTGAATTCCAGGTCAGTCTGGGCTACAGTGAGACCCTACCTTGGGAAAAAAAAGAAAGAGTTGTACTCAAGAGAAGTGTTATGGTTTGAATCTGAAGTGGCCCCACAGCTTAGTGTTTTAGTACTTGCTTCTGTGCATGTGGTGCTATTTTGAAGGCTGTGGAGGACTTGAAAGGTCGGGCCTGGCTGGTGGAAATAGGTCACTAGGGGTGGGCCTTTGAAGGTTATACCAGCTTCTCTCTGCTTTCTGGTAAGGTTCATGGTAAGACTCATTGCCAAAAGTTGCCACAGCCACAAGCTACCACCATACCACCTTGCCTTCCTTGCTGGGACAGATGACCTTTTGAATCCATGAGCCCCAAAGTAAACATTTCCTCCCTTAACTTGATCCTGTTATGTAGTTTGGTCTTGGTGATGAGAAAAGTGACTCAAACTGGAAGTACAATGCTTTGGGAGAAGAGGTGAGGTTTGTTTTCCACTTACCCTGTCCTCCCCCAACCCCTCCACCCCTGACATGCCATATGGGGGGCGTGTGGGGGTTCAAAAACACCTGGGAAAGTTTGCTAAAATTCTTTCTTCTGCAGAGCGTGGCTGCTCACACCTTTAGTCCCAGCACTGGGGAGGCAGAGGTAGGAGGGTCACCGTGAGTTTGAGGCCACCCTGTGACTACATAGTGAATTCCAGGTCAGCCTGAGCTACAGTGAGACCCTACCTTGAAAAAACAAAACAACCCCCCCCCAAAAAAAACCCCAAAAAACACAAAAAAGGGGGGAGGGACTGGAGAAATGGCTTAGCAGTTAAGGCACTTGCCTGAGAAGCCTAAGGACCAGGTTTGATTCCCCAGAACCCATATAAGCCAGATGCATATTGTAGTGCATGCATCTGGTATTTGTTTGCAATGACTAGAGGCCCTGGCAAACCTATTCCCCCCCCCCAATAAATAAATAAATAAATAAATAAATAAATAAATAAATAAATAAATCTTTCTTCTGAGATGTGTACCTTTGTTCTTCTGCTGGGTAGCTATGGAGAAATAAGCAACAGAATCAGGAGATTTTATCTATTGGGGAATGGAGTCATCTGGGAGATTCTCATGGAATTAGATTATCTACATCTTCCCTCACCTACATAGTTGGAGCGGACCAAGTACACAGAACAATCAGTGTAGCTTCAGAGGATAGAATGGAGCCAGGAAACCCTTCTGTATTTGAAACATTAATAAGAAGGAAAGAGGGAGAGATAGATAGATAGATAGATAGATAGATAGATAGAAATATTGCAAGGTTTTAGGTATGGTTAGGGGAAGAAATAAAGTCAACAGTTTATTCATAATATAGAATAACCAATTAAGTATTTAGAAAAAATAACCTAGTAGAAACTGTAACTCTCATAATTCCTCACTATCCATTCATATTATGGAAAATTTAAATGAGTCATTACACTAATAAGAGAGAAAAACACCAAGCTATAAAAGAAACAATACAAAACAAACACCAGAGAGATGGCTCAGTGGTTAAGGCGCTTTACTGCAAAGCCTAACAACCCAGGCTGGATTCCCCAGTACCCACATACAGCCAGATGCAAAAGTGGCACATGTATCTGGAGTTTATTTGTAGATGCTAGAGGCCCTGGTGTGCCCATTGTCTCTCTCCCTCTCCTTGAAGATAAATACAAATATTTTAAAAAGAAAAAAGGAGGAAAAAAAAAAAACCCAGAATGAGAACAGAAGAGACATTGAGGTCTAAGGTAACAAAACTGGCTCAAAGTATCGTTTTCACTTAACTAATTTTAGAATTTGAATACAAAAAGCCACAGAAGAGACATCACTGAAAGTTGAATCACAAGTCCACATTCTTCCCTAATCTGAAATTCCCAAGTGCAAATATTGAAAACTGAGATTTCTTTTTCTTTTTTCGGTAACCCACTTGATGGCATTGTGTCCTGAACAGATGTGAGGTTGTTTATAATCTTTGTCTATTAAACTTAAC
The DNA here is from genome assembly GCA_036365145.1 of Orientallactaga sibirica. NCBI lineage: Eukaryota > Metazoa > Chordata > Mammalia > Rodentia > Dipodidae > Orientallactaga > Orientallactaga sibirica. Next base: position 631,871 of record JAEOAD010000284.1, read on the forward strand.
TTGAATATTCATACTTATCATTTTCATTGAAAAAAATATCAATGCTTTTGAAGACTGCATATGCATTTATTATTTTATAAAGCATGATATCATTTAAATTCCAGGATATATCTGGCTCCAAGGAGTTCAGAGATTATGGATCAGGAAGAAATTAGGGGAAATTACCATGCAATAAAAGGAACAAAGAATTTACAATATTTAGAATAATTAATAGAATGCATATAATAAAAAATGGTATAAAAGTAATTGATGGTTCTGAAATAGGGAAACAAAGTAAATAGAAATGTATTCAAAGACCTAATATAAGAAAAATTTCCTGAAGTGAATAAAAATCACAGCATAATATAGAGAATATTTTTTATCTTTTTTTTTACTTTGAGAGAGAGTGGAGAGAGAGAGAGAGAGAGAGAGAGAGAGAGAGAGAGAGAGAAAATGGATGCGCCAGGGTCTTCAGCCACTGTGAATGAACTCCAGATGCATGCGCCCTCTTGTGGCAAAATGTGCAACATTGCGTGCTTGCCTCACTGCATCTGGCCATGTGGGACCTGGAGATTCCAACATAAGTCCTTAGGCTTCTCAGGCAAGTGCCTTAACCACTAAGCCATCCCACCAGCCTGATATAGAGAAATTTTATGTGAGTTGTTCTCTGTCTAGAATATTTGAATTTCAAAGATAAAGAAAGATTCTGCTGATATTTTCCTTTGCTGTGCAGAAACTTTATACTTTCATGAGTCCCTACAGTATAGAAGAAATTCTTTGTTTGCTATTCTTCAGGGAGGGGATTAATATCTATAATATATAAAGAACTATAAAAATTAAACACCCAAATCTTGCCAATTAATAAATGGATTGAACAAATTAATGGACAGTTTCTCAAAATAGAAACATAAGTGTCCAACAGATATTTTATTTTTTAAAAATGTTTTCTTTTGTTTATTTATTTATTTGAGAGGCAGATGGAAACAGAGAGGACAGAGAGAGAGAGAGAGAGAGAGAGAGAGAGAGAGAGACAGAGAGAATGGGCACATCAGGGCCTCTAGCCACTGCAAATGAACTCCAGATGCATGTGCCATCTTGTGCATCTGGCTTAGTGGGTACTGGGGAATCAAACCTGGGTCCTTAGGCTTCACAGACAAACACCTTAAGTGCTAAGCCATCTCTCCAGCCCCTCGACAGATATTTTAAAAAATGATCAACATCCTTAGTCATTAGGGAAATGCAAATTTAAACTGCTTTGAGATTCCATTTCACCCTAATCAGAATGGCTATCATCAAGAAAACTAATAACAAATGCTGGTGTGGTTTGGGCAAAGGAGAACCTATATTCATTATTGGTGGGAACCTAAGTTTGTGCAGCCACTATGGACATCAATGTGGAGGTGTCTCAAAAAGCTAAAAATCAAATTATCTTATGACCAAGCTAAACCTCTCCTGAGTATATACCAAAGGACTCTCTATAACTTAGCACAGAGACACTTGCACCTCCATGTCCACTGCTGCTCTAATCGCAATAGCTAGAGAATGGAATCAACCTAGATGCCCATCAACTGATGAGTGGATACTGACAACATGGTACATATACACAATAGAATTTTATTCCGATGTAAATATAAATGAAGCTATGAAATTTGCAGGAAGATGGACGGGACTGGGAAAAATTGCATTAAGTGAGGTGCCCTAGACCCAGAAAGACAAACATCACATGTTCTCTCTCACATGCAGATGATAGTATTTAATGCTTGTGTGCACATGAGACGATCTGAAAGTAGGAATGGTAACAGGACAGAGGAGAGGAGATGGCGAGAGGGGTGGGCTAGACAAAAAGAAACATGTAGCATGCATGCAGAAGGGAGGCTTGGTGGGGGGAGGGCACAAGGGAAGAGGCAGAAGGGTGACAAAAGCTAAAATTTGCTTGGAAAACACTAACGAAACCTGTTTTTTTTTGATGCTCATAAAAATAAAAATTAATACAAAATAAAGATAAAGGAAGAATTGTTTAACCATGGAGGCCAAAAAAATTTTTTTTTAAAAAGTGATTTACTTACAAAGAAGAGAGGATGAAGTTGGTCTTAAACTTGCTGGCAGGTGGCAATCTTCAAGACAGAGCGCATGCGTAAACAAACCTTAATTCCCACAGTCAGAGGCTCTCATGTGATCCGCAAAGGAGAGAACACATGTGTATTTTGTCCTTCTGGGCCCAGGATACCTCACTTAATATAATTTTTCCCAGTTCCATCCATTTTCCTGCAAATTTCCAAAATGCACTTGAATAAACATTAGGCATGAGCTTCTGAAGGCGAGAGTGCGAGATCCAGCCAAGCACCCCTTAGGGGTGGAAATGTCAGACTGAGACTCGGAAGTGTGAATCAAAGCAAGGAATGGAGCACTCAAGAGAACTCTGTACGCATTGCTTGACCATTCAGGAAATTTAAAGCTTAGGTTCAAGAAAAGCCCAAGAGTAAAGACGTTACGTTAAAGGGAATCAATGGTGTGTACAGAGCCCTCCAAGCTTGTCACCCTTTGTTTACTTACAGTATTTAACAAATAAAAGTTCTTTCGCTTCCTGAACAATATATGGGCCTCAGAGTATCTGAACTCTGGTGTCTTTCTCCTGTTTTGCCTGTCACCGTTGTCCAGTATTTGGGATTTACTTTTTAAAATATTTTATTTATTTATTTGAAAGCAGAGAAAAAAAGAGAGAAGAGAGACAGACAGACAGACAAAATAGGCACTCCAGGGCCTCCAGTGGCTGCAAAAGAACTCCAGATGCATGCACCTCCTTGTGCACCTGGCTTTAAGTGGGTATGGGGGAGTCCAACCCAGGTCATTAGGCTTTGCAGGCAAGCACCTTAACTGCTAAGCCATCTCTCCAATCATGGGGTTTATTTTTTAATTTAATTTAATTTAACTTAATTTTTATTTATTTATTTTAGAGAGAGGGAAGAAGATAGAGAGACAATGGGCACACTAGGGTCTTGGGCCATTACAAACGAACTCCAGAGACATGCATCTCTTTGTGTATCTGGCTTTACATGAGTACTGGGGAATCTAACCCGGATCCTTAGGCTTTGCAGGCAAGTGCCTTAACCACTGAGCAATCTCTCTAGCCTTGGGATTTAATTTTAAAAAACATTCTTTTCTAAAAAAATATTTTTATTTTTATTTATTTATTTGAGAGAGAGAGAGAGAGAGAGAGAGAGAGAGAAAGAGGCAGATAGAAAATGGGCTCTCAGGGCCTCTAGCCATTACAAACGAACTCTAGATGCATGCACAACCTTGTGTATTTGGCTTATGTGGGTCTTGGGGAGTTGAACCTGGCTCCTTTGGCTTTGCAGGCAAATGCCTTAATGTCTAAGCCATCTTTCCAGCCCCCAAACATTCCTTCCTTTCTTTCTTTCTTTCTTTCTTTCTTTCTTTCTTTCTTTCTTTCTTTCTTTCTTTTTTTTTTTTTTTTTGAGGTAGGGTCTCACTCTAGCTCAGGCTGACCTGGAATTCACTATGTAGTTTCAGGGTGGCCTCGAACTCATGGCGATCCTCCTACCCTTGCCTCCCAAGTGCTGGGATTAAAGGCATGCGCCACCACGCCTGGCTCAAAACATTCTTTTAGAAGTAATCCTTCATTTTGTTACAATCAATGCTTTGAAGTTTTGACAAAATGATTTTCAGTGTTTTTCTTTGCTCACTGCATCATTTTAATTGAATCTCCTCCTTCTAGAAGAGTATCTTTTAGTAGTTATTTCAGCAAGGGAAGACAATTTCATTTTTTTTTTTTTTTCCTGGTTGGAAATATCTTTGTTTTTGTTTTTTTGAGGCAGAGTCTCACTCTAGCCCAGGCTGACCTGGAATTCACTATGTAGTCTCAGGGTGGTCTTGAACTCGTAGTGATTCTCTTAACTCTGCCTCCTGAGTGCTGGGATTAAAGGAGTGTGCCACCATGCATGGCTCTTTCTTTCTTTTTCTTTCCTTTCACTTCTGCTCCCTATCCTTTTCCAAAAAAATAATTAATTAATTAATTTATTCATTTGAGAGAGAGAGAAAGGGGCAGACAGGGAGAGAGAATGGGTACATCAGGGCCTCTAACCACTGCAAACAAACTCCAGATGCTTGCGCCACCCTGTGCTTTTGGCTTATATGGGTACTGGGGGGGAATTGAACTTGCTTCCTTAGGCTTTGCCGGCAAGCGCCTTAACTGCTAAGCCATCTCTCCAGCCCCTCCCTATCCCTTTTATCTTCTTTCTTAACCTTTCTTTTCTTTCTTTCTTTTTTTTTGGAGAGATACACTGAGTGAGGGAGAGGGAGACAGAGATGGGCGCGCCAGCAGCCTCTTAGCTGCTGTGAACAAAATCCAGATGCGTGCCCCCCCTTGTGGTCAAGTGCGGCATTGCGCCCTTGCCTCACTTTGCGTCTGGCTAAATGTGGGACCTGGAGATAGAAACCGCTAGAGATTGGAACCAGCATTCTTAGGCTTAGGAGGCAGGCGCCTTAACCGCTAAGCCATCTCTCCAGTCCTCTTTCTTTCTTTCTTTCTTTCTTTTTTTTTGTTTCCTATCCTTTCCTTTCCTTTCTGTGGTGGTTTGAATCAGATTTTCCCCCATAAACTCATATGTTCTGAAAGCTTGGTTCTCAGCTCATGTTAAGTTGGCAGGTGGAGCCTCGCTGGAGCAGGTGTGTTGCTTGGGGCAGGCTGATGAGGGTGATAGCCAGAGTTCGGCTCACTCTCCACCTGCTGTGGCAGAGGGGATGTTGAGGGCTTGCTTCTATGCCACCATGAAGCTTCCACTCAAGACTGTAAGCCAAAATAAAATCCTTTGCCCATTTTGTCCCAACAAAGTTTCTGCAACATTGCTGGTTACTACAACACTTGCTCTCTATCCATTTCTTTTCTCCATTACTAATTTATTATTATTATTAATTTTGCTGCTCTCTTTCTTATATATTCTTCTAGATGAACTTTACAGTAAGTACTCTTTCAAACAATTAAAGGAAACTCAAAAATTAATTGAGATCTTATTTAGCATACAAATTAATTGGGAAGATTTTTATATCTTTAGCATGTTTAATAGTCACAACCAGTTGCATATTACCACCCATGTGAAAATGTCTCCCAATGACTATTCGATGATTTATTAAATTATCTTGAGTGATTTTTGTTAAATGGATATATAGGTTTTCTATATTTTTTCCTAATTTAATAAACGATTCCTTTTTATTTGATTATTTCCATATTCAAGAAATAAAATTTTTCTACTTTTCTGATTTGTATAGGTGAGAATCTCATTATTTATGGGAAGGTGATATTAAAAGTTGAATAGCATCCCCAGAAAAAGCGACAAAGTATTTTTTATTGTATAAGTTTTATTGCATAAAAATTAGATGACCAAACAGCACATTTTATTTTCAAATAGGCAGGGAAAAAAGTAATAATTGAATATGACTAAGATAAGAAACTTTAATATATTTAATTTTCTTGCTAAAGGTTAGATTTGTCTGCAGAAATTTCTAGCTATAAGAGTTGAATCAAAGTTAAGTGGGGAAATAATTAGACGGCATGTCTGGACATATTATAGTTAGCAGAGTCTGAATGATATACATAATGCGACACTTTCAGGGACTGAGGAATTTCCATGAAGAGGAAGTAGAAATCTTTTTTTTGGTTTTTCGAGGTAGGGTCTCACTCTAGCCCAGGCTGACCTGGAATTCACTATGTAGTCTCGGGGTGGCCTCAAACTCACGGCGATCCTCCTACCTCTGCCTCCCAAGTGCTGGGATTAAAGGTGTGTGCCACCATGCCCGGCTTAGAAGTCTTTTTTTGAGATACCATTTAACATACCTAACTTTCTCTCATAGGGCGTATTTTTTTATGATCTTAGAAATTATAGAATTGATATTAATACCTGATGATCATCCCAAATAAAATAAATGCTCAATTCATCCTTTAGAAATCTCTGGAAGAGCTTAAGTGGCTGCCTATTTATAAAATCAAACCATATCAGACAATTGAATTTTCTTATGACAGCATGCTAGACCACAAAGATGATAAGCATTTGAAAAACAAAATCTATTTTGATTTCAGCAAGTGCTTCTGTTCTATTATATATGACACGTTACTTAGAAGATAAGGAAATATGGTGTAATGTACAGTTCTCAATGGCTAGTTACCATTGTAGCTTTCAGCTAGATGTTATTAACAGGTGTCTACAGGAACTTCTGCTGGAACCCTTTGAAATAATAGCTTGATAGAAAACCTAAATAAAAGATATGAGATGTTACTAATTAAATCTGTAGATATTACTCAGATACTTACTTACTGGTATTGGGAGCAAAGCTTCAAATCATTTTGAAATATTAGACAAAACATTTAAAACATTGTGACCAGCAGAGAAAACTATATGGTGTGAGGAATACTTTGGGCTGATACAGTAACATGGCTTGGAAAGAATCAATAAGGATTTTACAAAGATTCCAGTTGCTTTGTGGTGCGGAAGTTAAACTGAGATAAACCATCTGTTACAAGAGAGTGGGAAAGAGATCAAGAAGGAAGGAAGGAAAGAAGGGAGGAATTAAAAAACAAGGGAAGGAGGGAGACATGCAGGGAGGAAGAGGAGAAGTCAAAGAAAACAAAAGTAGAACTTTGTTTTTTAAAAATATTTTATGTATTTATTTATCTGAGAGAGAGAGAGAGAGAGAGAGAGAGAGAGAGAGAGAGAGAGAGGGAGAGGGAGAGGGAGAGGGAGAGGGAGAGGGAGAGAGAAGCAGATAGAGAGGAAGAAAGAATGGGCATGCCAGGGTCCTTTGGCTTTGCAGGCAAGCACCTTAACCTCTAAACCACCTCTCCAGTCTAGAATTTAGTTTTTATGCATATGGTATAGATGATCTAAAAGAGTCATTCTTCTACTCAATGGAAGCCATGCTTCTGCTAAGCAATATTTTTCATTTGGTCAACACATTTTAAAAGGATGTGAGAAAAAGGAAGAGATTTGGAAGATGATACTAAGAATGATGGCAGAACTGGAAAACATACCCTAGTCTGAACAGTTAAGAACTTAGTAGTATTTGGACTCGACAAGGGATAGGTATGGTCTCATTATTTTGAAGTATAGGAAAGATATTTTTGTGTGTAAGATGGTCTTCATAATTGATTTCTATGGTCTGTGGAGTATGAAATCAGCACAAAGGAGCACAAGACGGATGGAAGAAGAAAAAAAGTCAATGAAATCTGGGTTAGCCAGGTGTCTTGAGCATCAGGGCCAAATACCTTGTGGTGTGTGTGTGTGTGTGTGTGTGTGTGTGTGTGTGTCTGTGCGTGCGTGCATGTGTTTGTGTGTGTTTGTGCATGTGAGAGCAGGCATGTGCATGCCACACCATGGTGGGAACATGGAATCTGAGGATTGTGTGTCCCTTGCCGTCCACTGTGGCCGCCTCTCTTGTTCACTCTCTGTTCACCAGGCTAGCTGACCTGCCAACTTCCTGGGATTCTCCTGTCTCTGCCTCCCATCACTCCGTAGTCACACTGGGATTCCAGATGTGTGCTACTGCAACAGGCTTTACCTGTGTTATTGGAATCCAAAACTCCCATCAGCATGCTCACGCAGCAAACGCTTTTTCCCTCTGAGCCATCTCCCTAGCCCTGCTTAGAAATAATTTCTCAAGGAGACCTCAAGCTAAGCAGCAACATGGATTTCCAGGTGATGTAACATGAAGTGTGGAAAAAAAAAAATCTTAGGAAAAATTACCTGAACAGAAGAGAGCGAAGTACATACACCCCACAAGCCAAATCTGCCTCACTTCCCAAGAGTGGATGACTCATGAGCTTTTACCACTTTTACCAATCAGCTTATATGCCCAGCCCGGACCTTTACATTTTAAATGATTGAAAGTACAATACAAATTTTATGACATAAAAATTATATGCTTTTCACTTTCAGTGTCCATAAATAAAATCTTGTAAAAACCCAATCCAGGGGCTGGAGAGATGGCTCAGTGGTTAAGACACTTGCCTGCAATGCCTAACGACCCAGGTTCGATTCCCCAGTACCCATGGAAAGCCAGATGCATAAAGTGGTGCCTGTGTCTGGAGTTCGTTTGCAGTGACTAGAGACCCTGGTGCACCCATTCTCTCCCTCTTTCTCTTTCTCTCCTTGCAAATAAATAAGCACATAAATAAATAAATAAAACCCTTCAATCCTGCCCATTCTTTCATGCTCTTGCATGTGGCAAGAAACTTCATAGTAGATGAGATTGAGCACATACGGTTCCCCAAGCCTAAAAGAATTACTCTTTTGTTCAACGGGCAAAGATCTTCTGATCCCTGACTTAAGTGATTGCGAACACACACTTACCTTCACGATTTAGAAGTTTTCCCTATTGTAATAGAAACGAACACCCCTAGGGTCCGCTGATGAATACAGACGGCACATCTTCTGAAGTGTCTTTGACAGGGCTTTGGGTCCACAGCAGAACACGCCTATGCTGCTGCTGCCGGAGGGGTATGGAAAGAAAAGACCGTTACCTGGGCAAGGCCAGCCACAAGTCCACATGGACTTGAGAAACTAGGAAATGGTCCTGGCTACAGCTTACTGATTTTCTTATCTGCATGGACTTCTCCCTCCCACCCCCCAGAGATTGCTTCCTCCTTCTTCCAGCACAATGCTCCCTCCAGGGTATCCAAAGCCCTTGTGGTTGCAGAGGCTGGAAGGAGCAGAGAGGGCAAGGAGGGGATTTGGAGGTAGAGCTTGTGCCAGCTGGGGATGGGGTCAGGTGAGCTCATGGAGCATCTTCTTGGACCTGTGCGAGAGTGCAAGCAACAACAGGCTGTGGTCTGCTCGTTACCGGTCCCAGCACCTACAGCAGTGTCTGGCGTGAGCAGACAATGCGCATGTTGCTGATGAAGGATTGGAGAAATGGTGGTGTTGATTATAAATATCATCTGCCTGGTTTGGGCAAGGCTGGAGGTCTTGTGTATATAATACAAGGATAGAAATTACATTATATGTTTTTTTTTCCCAAGGAAGGGTCTCACTCTAGTCCAGGCTGACCTAGAACTCACTCTGCAGTCCCAAGCTGGCCTTGAATTCACAGTGATCCTTCTACCTCTGCCTCCCGAGGGCTGGGGTTAATGTGAAAAAAAAATTTTATTATATATAATATTATATATATTATTTTAAAGATATATAAATATATGCATATTTAATTTGAGAGAGAGACAGAGAGAAAGAGAAGAGAGAGAGAGAGAGAAGTGAGAGAAGAGAGAATGAGAATGATGAATGGGCACCCCTGGGCCTCTGGCTGCTGCAAATGAACTCCAGAAAAATGTGCCACATTGTATCTCTGTCTTTATGTGGGTACTGGGGAATCAAACCCAGGCCAACAGAATTTTCAAACAAGTACACTTAACTGCCAGCTCCACATTGTATCTTCTACTGAAAATAAGATGAGACAATGTAGTCAAATTATTTTAAAATATTTATTGATTTAATGATTTAGTGTGTGCATGTGTGTATGCACACACAGCACAGTGCACATGTGGAAGTCAGAGGACAATATTCAGGTAGGTCCTCGCTTCCACCTTACTGAGGCAGCGTCTCTCATTGTTCACTGCTGCATTCTGGAGCTTCTGGGAAATTCTTGTGTCTCCATCTCCCTTTCTGCTGTAGGCGCATGGGAAGGGCAGAACTCTGCCCAAGTTTCCAGCTTTTCTATGGGGGGGGGGGTCTGAGGATCTCCCCTCAGGCTCTCAGAGCTGCTCAGGAAGTGCTTTATCCACAGAGCCATCTTTCCATCCCTCAAGAAGTTTGGAAAGGGTTAGCTGTTACAAACATCTTATTCAATCCTGTCATTTTTATAGGTGGTGGTACACAAAAGCCATCGAAACTTGATTTATTTCTTACTACAATTACTTTGATTCTCAAAGAAGGCTGAAATAAAGAGATGGCAAGGAGAAGCACTGCTGAAGTCACCCAAATGTCCCTAATCATGACAATTCAGGAGACAGTGCTGAGGAGGTGTTTTTGCAAGTACGTTACACGCATGCTCAGGTCCCTTGCCCCTCTTGTTTATATAGGAACAGTGCTTTGGATCGGGGATCAAGTCGTCCCTTGAAGTTAAGATTCACCAGTCCCTGGAGGAAAGCAGATAGACCACCCCTTTTTTCCACCCTTGTCTTACATATCATTATGCCTTTGAGCATTTTTCTACTCTCCTGTGTCAACAGAAGTAGTTAGTCTAGTCTAGATTAGAAGTTCTCAAACTTTACTGTGCAGAAAAATCACATAGGCAGATTTTTAAAATGCAGATTCCTCGGCTGGAATCCACGGAATGCAGGGTTGGCAGGGAGCCTGGGGTGATTCTGAGGCAGATGGTTCTGTGACCCATCCTCTGAGAAACACTGCCTCAGGGAAATTTGTCAGATCTGGGGCCAGCCCACTGTTCCTTCCATTGGCTTTTGTTGGGAAGTGTCTGGCCATGGTAGAATTGATGGTTTAATTACATTGCAAACTGGATTTTAAAATTTATCAAATGGCTTCATTTATGAATGAAAATAAAATTAAAATGTTTAGATACTGCTTTCAAAGATATTGTTCCCATGGCTAAATTGGAGAAAACACTTTTTTTTTCTTTTTTTTAAAAATGGAACTTTAGTACATGAACACATAGTAATTTGATAATTTTCCCATCCCATTATCTTTTATCCCTTCTCCCCTGTCCCCATTCCCCTGAAGATGTTCTCTTTCAAGGTAGTCCTTCCACTGTTTTGTTGTCTCATTTCTTTTGTCATCTATGACAAAGAAGTTGATAGACTCAGAACCATGCTGGGCTTGTAGGGGTAACTACTGAGGGCTCATGAATGTACCACATGGTTCATGTCAGAAAAAGAGTACCCCAAAGAATGCCTGTGCACCCCATGGCTCTTAAATTCTTTCTGTCCCCTTCTTCTGCAATGCTCCAGAAATCTTGGAGGGTGTGATATAAATCTCTTTTAGAGTTTAGATCTCAGATGATTGTTTTCTGCTTTGATAAGCTTTGAGTCTCCTCAGTGTCTTTGAGTCTCCTCAGTGTCTGTTGCCATCTCCATAGACAAGGTTCTCTGGCTGGCAGTGAAGATAGCAGTCATACTTATTCTGCCACTTCCTCCACAATGGCTTCTGAGTCTTGCCCAATGTGATGGAGATGACTCATCCATTGCTAAGCACAGGGATTTCTCTTCTTGTCATTGTTGTTAGTCTTGGGTCTTCCAGTGTTTTCCTCCTTCAGTAAAAAGAAGGTTCTTCAGCCAAAAGTGAGATCAGCATTAATCAAAGGCCATAAACATATACATTTATAAGGGTCTTTGGGGGGCATAACATCTCTGTTTATACAAGGAATAGTGGGAAGCCTCCCTTGGGGGTGGGCGTCTATGACCTTCCAAGCCATAGGGTTTTTGACTGGCTTCTCAGTACCTGGCACAAATTCTCTTCCGCTGAGCAGGTCTCATATCCAATCAGAAAGCAGTTGGCTATGCCCATAATTGATGTGCCACAATTGCACTCATGGGCGTATCTTGCCTTGTTGGTTGATTTTGTTGCTTGCCACCAGAGAGCACTTTTCCAGAAAATAGTCCACACCAAAAAACACATGACGTGATTTCCCAGTGTTTATGGGAAGAAGAGGCGACGGTTAAGGATGCTGTTCTTTCTTTTATTTGGTTGCTGGGTAGCTTTGGACACAGCACTTATCTTCTCAAAGCCCATGGCCTTATGGAACAGTGAGGAGCATTAGTTTTGAACTCCTAGAATCTCTTCTTCTGTTCTCCTGGGTTCTCTGTGAGGATGAAACAAGACATGTCAGGTCCTGGCCTGGTCCCATGCATGGCACGTGGTAGCTCTCCATTATCTGCCATTGTCGTACATGTCCACAGGATTCTGTTGCTGTACATAGCTGGATGGAAGATGCCTGGTGTGAATGCAGACGCCATGACAGACTTAGTAGGGCCAGCGCTGACCATTTCTTTCCCCTGTGTGGAATGTGGAATGTGAGTGTGTGTTGTGTATTTGCCCACGCAGTGCCCCAGGCACTTGCCTGTGCTCATTTGCACTGGCTGGAGAGCAGAGTGTTGAGTGTCCTGCTCCATCACTCTTCTATCCCTCCATTCTTTTTATTTTATTTATTTAATTAATTTCCTTTTCTTTTTGAGGTAGGGGCTTGCTCTAGCCCAGTCTGACCTGGAATTCACTATGTAGTCTCAGGGCGACTTCAAATCCATGATGATCCTCCTACTTCTGACTCCTTAGTGCTGGGATTAAAGTTATGCACCACCATGTCTAGCTTCTTCCATCCATTCTTTTTTTTTCTTTTGAGAGAGAGAGAGTGAGAGAGAGAGAGAGAGAGAGAGAGAGAGAGAGAAAGAGAATGGGCGTGCCAGTGGCCTCTCAGCCTCTGTGATCGAATTCCAGATGTGTGTGCCCCCTTGTGGGCAAGTGTGGCATTGCACCCTTGCATCACTTTTGCCTCTGGCTAAACGTTGGACCTGGACATTAATCAGGTGTTCTTAGGCTTCACAGGCAGGTGCCTTAACTGCTAAGCCATCTCTCCAGCCCCTCCCCCCTTTTAAAGTTTTTATTTTTATTTATTTACTTATTAGATACAGAGAAAGGGGGAGAGAGAGAGATAGAGGGAGAGAATGGGCGCACCAGGGCCTCTAGTCACTGCAAACGAACTCCAGATGCATGCACTACCATGTGTATCTGGCTTACATGGATCCTGGGGATTCGAGCCTTGAACCAGGGTCCTTAGGCTTCACAGGCAAGCACTTAAGCACTAAGCCATCTCTCCACCTCCATCCATTCTTATCTGAGCTTTTACTTGAGTCTTTTACTGATGGTAGAGTTTGCAGTTCACTTTCTGTGTGTGCGTGAGTTCCAGTGATTCTTGGCTTTCTGTTCCTCTATGGGACTGAGGTCAAAAACACGCATGGTCATGCCCAGCTGCTTATGTGGGTACCAGGGATCCAACTGCAGCATCTCACCGCCCCTCTCAGGCTTTCTTAGGAAGTGGTATTAACTACTGAGCCATCTCTGCAGCCCAGCACTGATTTCTGAGCTCTGGATGGGTCAGGTAAGACCCTTCCTCATGAGGCCTCACAGCTTTGCTTAATGTCTGATGCCCAGAGGGGTCCTTGCATCCATTTTCAAAGATGCTATTATGGGTGATGATATTTTACCATTAGCGTTAGATGTCACCAAAGAGATTGCCACTGGCCCGTTCCCCACAGGCCAAACACTGCCCTTTCGTCTGTAGCCACAGGCCACCGTGGGCAGAGGTTGATGGCGCCCTTTGATGTTCTCTCTGCCTTTAAGACCCATTTCAAAGCACTCTGATTGCAGGCTGCCAGGTGGACCCAGGGTGTCTCCAGTGCTTCCCAGCTCCCCTGCCTCTTTGAAGTTGGGCGGTTAGGCTGCACAGTGAAGTACAGACTCCCCCACCACCACCCTGCCCCACACCCAGGGTTTATCACTGCCATGGTTATGCAATCCCCCAAAAGTCTCACAAAGGCCATTCATTATCTACCTTCAGCTGTGGCCGAAAGGTCAGCCTTTCTCAAGCTCTCTGCGCATTGCTGTCCCCCGTACAAGGCATTTTGCAGCCTGCCTCGGCATTTACCATTCATTCCAAGTACAGAGCTCTCTCTTCCATGAATGCATCCCACGAACCATGGAGCTGAGAAAACTGCACAGAGCGGTTAAGGCGCAGATGTGGCAGGGTTTTTATTTTATTTTATTATTATTTTTTTCTTTTATGAGGCAATGGACAAGTGCGGCAGAACCCTAATAGGATTGGTAAAGAAAAAAATAAATTCTTCTATAAAAATTTAATTATCCACAATTGCTTAGGGAAAAAAAAAAGATTCTCTGCAAAAGAAGTATAAAAACATGAGGCAACCATTTATCCTCCAGTTTACAGCCGCTAGCTGCAGAGCTTACAACAGGCTGTGAGGAGCTGACGGATCAGGGACAGCATTAATGGCATTGATCAGCCTGAGCGGCTGACTTTGACGAGGAAAGGACAAATTTCACACAGGCTGCAAACATGCTTAACAGTCACAGCATTATTTTGAGCTCTGAAAAACAATAAAGAAGCTTCCCCCTTCCCTTGTATTTGCTAAATAACTACCTGGTGTTCCTCTCCGTGGGGCGGGTGTGTGTGTGTGTGTGTGTGTGTGTGTGTGTGTGTGTGTGTGTGTGTTCCGAGCAGTTCAGAGATGCCATGCCTGAAAGACACTAAAATATCACCCACCAGGAGATTTCAGCCCTGCAGATGTATGTGAGAGTGGGCGTGCCCAAGAGTAATTCCACCACCTCCCTGGATTCCCAAGTCCTGCTCCCATGAACCCTTCTCTCTTTAAATTGTATGTTTGCTTTTATGCCTTGGCTTTTATGCTTGGTAAGTTATAACCCTGTAGGGGCAGACCCTAAACCCCGTTTAAAAAAAAATCAAATTACTTTATATCCTGAGTGTGTTCTGCAAATAAAATCGATAAACAGAAGCTTCCCGTGGATTTATAGAGGCTTTAGGAAGAAGGCACCATGAGCTGCAAACTCGGTTTCAGGCACTGGTCACATAGTTTCTGGTTAATCTTTGCTAGAAAATGTTTTTCATTAGAAATGCCTCCACATGATTTATCACACAATTATATTGTGTGCGACGCCTTCTTTTTCATAACCACAGATTGATAATTGTGCTGGTCGGCTTCTGTTCGTTTGAACCTGTGTCCTAGTCAACATGTAGCAGCCAGCTGCCTTGTTTTTTGTCAGCTTCTATGATGGTTAGTCTTGTCAACTTGACTGGATTTAGAATAAGGGGTGTGTCTGTGGGAGTTGACTTGGGAAGCAAGACCCTACCCCGAATGTGGACAGCACCATCCTATGGTCTGGGGGTCCAAGGGTGAATGAGAAGAAAACAAACGGAACACCAGCATTCATCTGCTGCCTGACTATGGATGTCCTGGGACCAGCACCGCGTGCTTCATCTGCCCAGTCTGTAGATCTCAAACTGTGAGCCATAACCGGTCCTTTCTCCCTGAGTTGCTTCTTGTCAGGTATTTGGTCACCGAAATGATAACTAATAAATCCTCCTAATTATTCAGTTATTAACTAGCATCTGCAGATGTCCCTAACAAAGTAAACAGTGTGACTCTTCTCTGACCCACTCCCCACTAACTTTTTTTTTGGCAGACAGGGGTAAATGGCTATGACTCTTGACCCAATGTCCTCCTCTTCCTCCTCCTCATCTCTCCACTTGCTCATGTTGGCCATGAGAGGTGCTTGGAAAGCAAGACATGGCGGTGCAATGCCTTTAATTCCAGCACTGGACAGGCTGAGGGAGGAGGATCTGTGAGTTCTAGGCTAGCCAGGCTACAGAGAGAGTTCAAGCTCAACCTGGGCTAGAGTCTAATCCTACCTCAAAACAAAACCAAACCAACAAATGTTGTTTGGATAAAGCTGGTGTCCTTCAGGATATTAGAATAAAATTGAGGAAGAAAAGAAATACAGTTGTCTGGTAGCATTGGATCCAAGAAAATGATGAATACCCCCCTTTTTAACCAACTTGTCCCCTTCCCGCTGAAGACATGCACAAGCAAATATTTTCCCATAAGTAATATTTTGATAGCTGGTATCATCAAGGCAAGTTCGTAAGGACACATCTACCCTCTACTTCCTGACCTCCTTATCTTCCTTCGCAAATGAGGTAGTATTAGTAACTTTCATTGAATTTTCACTTGGCCATAACCAGAGAGCTGAATGTCTTCTGGTGGAAAGGTGCTGTTTAGATACGCCGACAATGTCCCCATCATGCCTTGATGACAGCTTTACTTTTCTCATAAAGCTATAATCCACTGTGTGTTGGATTTCCATTTAAATCGATTTCTTTGGGTGTTCTGAACATTTTAGTCATATAATGCATGTTTAGGATATCCTGTTAGATAAAGACCCTGCATGCTATAATCAGAATGCTAATTTCCTAAAAATATCATGTAACAACATTTTGCACATATGCATGCACAAATGAGAATGGAGGGGTATGCACACAGGCAAATGTAGATCCAGATGGACACATTTACTCAATTTAGTAAAAAGGTATTTTTTGCATTTCTGAAAACAATGGATTTCAGACCATTCATGTAGTAGATATCAGAAGCCCTGTGTCGTATGGTAAGTTGACACCGTCTACACGTCTGGGTTGGGTCGCTCCGCCCCAACAAGGGGCAGTCCTATTCATTATTTTTTCTTCAAGATAAAAGAATAATTTCTAATAAAGTTAGGAGAAAAGTGGGCAAATCTTTAAAGTTTTCATGGTAATTAATTACATAAAGTTCACACCTGCAAGGCATGGTGAAATTATTAGCAAGACAAGTCAGAAGCAACAAACTATAAATATTATCTGAAGCCTAAGATCAAAGACTGAAGTCCCATGGAAACACCTTTTAGTCAATTAATTAAAAACAGCAGAGCCACAGTTTCATAAGGGTGAATAGATGTACAATGTATGTTCATCAAAATGTAGCTAGATGTGACAAAGTTATATTTATTTTTCACTCTGTCTACCTTCTTGGAAATGATTTCCTGATTTCTGAACACTTGTCAAAAGGTTGGAAGCATATTGAGAATGTTTACAAAAAAATGAAGTACAGCTTCCATTTCTGTACAAGACATATTTCTATAGATTAATAAGACCTAGGTGTCAATGCATGTATTTAATTAGCCTACTGTATTTTAATTGGGTGAATGAAGTATGTTTTGAGTCCCTTTCTTTGCTTGTCTAACTGCAGTAATATCTAACAATTGTCAGATGTATGAGACTTTGGATGTGGCAATAAAAGTCTTACCTTTTTAATATGTCCATTTACCATTTGTTGATTGTCTTTTAGAACTATACTTATGTTTTCATAAATCAGTGGATCTAATTACCAAAATTCATTACAGGTAAAAACAATAGAGCACACTTTCCTGTTTTCTCCTCCCAGTCTTTGATCTATTTTTAATTTTTCTTCCTGCTCCTTATAAGCATACATTTTGATGCCATCAATTTGTTTCTCTATTACTGTTATTTTTGCAATTTTCTGGTTCCTTTAGAACTTGCCCAACTCTCTTTGATCTGCTTCCCTTCAAGCTTTTTTTTTTTTTTTTTTGGTGCTGTTTTTCATGTTCTATACATTTTTTTTCACTCCTCTTCCTTCATTCTTTTGATTTAATGCCTTCTTAGAACAAGAGGAGACTCCAGCTTTGAGTGAGCAGGTAAATGCTTTTACAAGAGTGAGTCCTAAGAATCCTTGGCTTCGTGCTGATGAATAGAAATGTTTGAGCGCTTACTTCAAAGACCCTCAAGAACAAAGAACCTTTTCTGAGGCCACTAACAAACCCACCAACTCCTCCTGACCCATCTTTGCCAAAAGATGCGAGCTAATGGTAGGATGAGCCTGTCTTATGAGAGTAGCCAAGTGGGCTTGGGAACAAACATCTCAGTGACATAATAAGGGGAAAACACACTGTTTATCTCTTTAATAACCATCTTGAGGAAAATTAATGTGACTTTGTCCTTTGTACAGAACAGTAATTGGATTGTGTGCTTCATTTCTATCTGGACAAAGGCCAGGATATTGAAATACTTTTCAGTATTAGATTTTCTTGTTTAAAAATTAGATTTTATTGGCATCCTTTTTCTGAGATTTCTTCATTAAAAGCTTCATTAAACATAAATCTTTTTTTTTTTTTACACAGCAGAAAAACAAAAGATTATTTTAAGGAGGTCATTGTAAGAGTCTTCTAGAAGGGCAATGCTAAGCTTTGTACTGGTCATTTGCTTTTCTCCAGGGACCTGACATTCCAGGGATGACATAATGATTGACTTTATTTGGGTGTGTCCAATATTAATGACATTGATGCTTGAAGCTATATAAAAGGTCAGTGTGTTCTAGAGTCTCAAGCTTTTATAAATGTGACATTTTAAAATGTCTTTCAACTAGGAAGTACACTGTAGTGTCTTAGTTCTATGACAGCCAAACCTCAAGGCCTCTCCTCCCCTTTAACGACACGAAGTTATGCATCAGGGAAACCGAGTTTGCATCTCTGCTGTGTTGAGAAATACTAGCCACTCAGTGCACCTGCTGGAGACTCAAGTTGCAGGATCAATCTTAATCAAAAACATCTGGGCTGGAGAGATGGGTCAGTGGTTAAGGTGCTTGCCTGCGAAGCCATCGACCTGGGGTTCAATTCCCCAGGACCCACGTAAAGCCAGAGGCACAGAGTGACACATGCATCTGGAGTTTGTTTGCAGTGGCTGGAGGCCCTGGTGCGCCCATTCTCACTCTTTCTCTCTCTGTCTCTCTTTCTCTGCATGTAAATGGTAAGTAAACAAAATGTTTTTTAAAAAGCAGGAAACAACGCCTGAGTCTATGGGACCATACATTCAAATCACCACAAATGGGCTGCAAAGTTCCCGTGTAACCAAGATAAATGCACTACAATTGAACAGCCACAGTAAAGAGTGGAGCTATCTATGTGAACTTAGCATCAATATGTCTACGTCAGAAGTCTGAAAAGTAGGAAAATTCATTTTGTGATCAATTAAAACTGAGGGCACATTTGTCCAAAACTACATTTTTCCCCAAAGGAGAAAAAAAAAAAAGAGCAAAACAAACCCAGTCATCACTTGTGAGCTTGTAACATGTTAATTTCTACATATAAGCTTTTAAAGAAAATTGCAGGGGAAATGATCCCAGATGGCAAAACCAGATGTATGTGAGGTGAGGGGAGGTGACTTTCAGGGCTCAGAAAAATGAGGGTTCTGAAA
Organism: Orientallactaga sibirica; assembly: GCA_036365145.1. Taxonomy (NCBI): domain Eukaryota; kingdom Metazoa; phylum Chordata; class Mammalia; order Rodentia; family Dipodidae; genus Orientallactaga; species Orientallactaga sibirica. The sequence continues at coordinate 650,693 of JAEOAD010000284.1, forward strand.
CCTGGGGTTCAGTGTTGAGTGGGAGCTTTGGGTGTAGGTTTTGAGGGTCCCACACCTCCTGGTGTTGGAATGGAGGTGCACGTTTGGAGGGAAGGTGGGGCTACAGCGCTGAAGCGCTGGCAGGACACGAGCAAAGCGAGGACAAGAAGCAAAGAAAAACTAGCAGGCTTTAGTGCATGGTATCTGGGGAGAGTGCCCAAGGCCATTTTCCACAACCTGGCATCTGAGGCTGAGCCTGTGGGAGACACAAGACTGTGGCACTCTTCACGTGATCCACACCCCTCACATCACATTGAAGTTAAGAGTTAAACCCTTTCCGAACTGTCTTACAACGTTGTCCTTCTCAGGCTAATTCCAGGCTAGGAGGGAGTGTACACAGACGCTCATCTCTTCCCTAGTCTGGAGACACCCACAGAACGTTCTTGTCTTGAGTGTCGGGTTGCTCTGGCAGGATGCTGAGAGGGTCCGTGGGAGTGGGGTAGGGTCTCACAGAGCGTGGAGCAGCAAAGTGACTTTAGACAGAACAAAGATGCTGGGATTGAGTATTTATGAACTCAGATGCTATTGGCTCTCTTTTTCACTGGCAGCTTCACCTAACTTCCCTCAAAATCTGCTGCAACAAATGTAGTGACAATTAATAAGGAATAACATGGTTAGATGGTCAGCTTTAGGCTCAGTGGCAGAACCCATCTCATGGAAATAAGGCAGAAGCAAGATTGAGGAGGACACCTGACATTGTCCCCTGGCCACCGCGTATAGGTGCACGTATCTGCGTTCATGCATGCACATACCACTCGTACATACACCACATATACAAACCATGCCACACATCACACACACACACACACACACACACACACACCCCTCAAAAATATCATCGCTCTGGCACAAAGAAAACATAAGGGAAAATGTAAAAAAGGAGATGAATTGACCAAAATATGAATTATACTCACTGGAAAAGTATTCTATGGAGCATAAAAACATACTATGGAACTACAAAAAACTTAATGAAGCATGGCTCTTAGGAAGTAAGACCAATGAGCAGAAATGCGAAGAAAATGTGCAGGAAATCATGGCCATTGGACAAGTGGCCGGAAATCTCCTGGTAGATTTTAATTTACTGATACAGGAGACATATGAAAGGTCTCGTCTAGAAGTCCTATGTGGCATGATTAATGGGGTGGATATAAGTAGTACATGTTCAACTCTGTGCCTCATACAGAGAAGACATTTCACTGCTCTCCAAATGTGTGGTTCTTGGGACTCTTGTCACCTTCAATGTAATTCTTTCAATCTAAATCCAGTGTCAGGAATCAAAATACAGTAGGCATGCTGAGCTCAAGCTGCTCTTCTCCCCTGAAATCTTGCCTCATTCACCGCCTACCGGATGCCCGGATGTTTGGTATCTCCACCTGTATCCCACCCAGAGCGCCAGCTGAACACATCCAAAGGAGAACTGCTGATACCCCACGTCTGCCACAATCCTGCTCAACCCCATGCTGCTGAGTGGGACAGTGCTGCAATTTGGCTTCATGCTTAACCCCAAGTCCGTCAGCAAGTCATGCCAGCTCAACCTTCAGAGAATGTTCAGGATCAAACTGCTTCTCACCACCTCCAGTGCTGCTCCTCTGCAGACCACGACTGTTCTCTTCTGTCCTGGGCTCCTTATGGTCTAGCTTCTTACAGCAGCCAGGGTGATCGTGCCCCTTGTGGGCTCATACATCTAAGTGGCTTCTTTTCTGGGATTCAGATTCAGAGTTTTAGGATGACCTCCAGCTGTCCCCTTTCACCCCTCCTGATGTCACCTCATGGGACTGGTAATCTTACCTACTCTGTTCAAGCTTCCTAGATCATGCCAGGAACAACGTCTCCTACCTCAGGGCCTTGGCACTTGCTTGTTTTCAGGTGCCCACATGGCATTCTCTTACATTTCCTTCCACTCTTTCCTCGAATATGGAAACATTCTTTTTTATTTGAGAAAGACAGTGAGAGAGAGAGAGAGAGAGAGAGAGAGAGAGAGAATTCCTGCTCCACAGCCACTTCAATCGAACTCCAGATGCTTGCACCACCTAGTGGGCATGTGCGACCTTGGGCTTGCCTCACCTTTGTGCATCTGGCTTACATGGGATCTGGAGAGTTGAACATGGGTCCTTAGGCTTTGCAGGCAAGTGCCTTAACCGCTACACCATCTCTCCAGCCCAGCAACATTTTTTTAAAATGAAGACAATATTCAGATAGACTGACTTTTAAGATCTGTAGATGATAAAGGTTCAGGACAAAGCCTGGCTTGGAAGACATACAATAGTGAGGGCCATTGTTTTCATAGGGCTTCACACAGCCCCAAGCTCTTCAACACACCAACCCTTCAACACAGATGTGTATGCATGTATGTTTTCCTAAGTATGAAAACAGTACAGTGCATGGGTATTATCACCTGTTATACACTGGGGCATAAACAATAAGCTACCTTGTCCAAGGTCACATGACTACAGACTTGTAGAACCAGGAGGTCAGGCTTCACTCCAGTCTTGTGACACCCCCCCCCAAGCAAGTGTTCTTCTCTGCATAAAGCTTATTACATGATGATGATCATGATAGTGACATTCAAATGATAATAGCAGCAGTGATGACAGAGGCAAAAAGAGTGCTGTGCCGTATGCACTGCTATAGGCACTTCACATGCATTGCTCATCCCTCCATTCAGAATCCCAGGAGGCAAGCAATGTTATTTGCAATTTGCAGAGGAAGAGACCGACTCAATACCAGGGTAGACACATAGCCAAGGCATATCTATGGGATGAACAGAGCCAGGATACACTCTGAGGTACCCATCATCACCCTGAATCCTTGCTTGGTCTTAGAACATTTTTTTCTCTTTCTCCACTTTTGCTCAACACACTAGATACACTGTTAAGTGAATTCTCTAGTTGGGTAATTAGAACCAACTGTACTCACCAAAGGGTTTTTTCCCCCCGAAGACATATGTTGTTTAAGAAATACTATCTTCAAATTGAGGTTAAGTGTGAGGAATTTCAACATAATTGATAATCGTGAGATGCTCTCAGCCAGTAAAACAGAGGCTTTGTGTTCCTGAAATAGGTGATGGGCATCTTTTCTAAGGTAGATGTTTATCTGGGAAAGAAGTGCGTAGTTCCACCTGCAGGTTCACTGTCTCTCCCAGCAGCAGCTTGGATGCACTTCAAGGAGGTGCCCAGCGGGCAGAGCAATGAGAACCTGCTTGCCTTGCTCACCTGGGGTGATTGTAGGCGATCTGCTTGAACTCATCCTTCCAGTTGGGTCTCCCATAGAAGGTCTTCTGCTTTAAGCCTGTAATCACATCCGCGTTTTCATCCCAGTGTAATGCTATGTGAATAGCCTAAAATAAAAATTGTGGTATCAGATGACATTTAGAAAAAAAAATGGGACTGTCTGTAAATAAAGGATGAAGTCACGATCCTCATTTGTTGATTTAATACAGTGATGGAGATGCTTATCACTCGTAGCAGATGTCTCCAGCATTGCACTTTAGGGCAAGTGTCATGTGTCATTCATCTTTGCATTGGCCCTTGGAACAAAAAAGCTTCCCTATGTATAGCAGGTATCCAATGGCAAGTCCTGGAAAGGATGTTTAAACGGATGAGAGTAATACAGTACATATGGTTGAAGGAAAACAGCACTAAACACCTCCCCCCTCCTTTTTTTTTTTCTGCCAAGCTTCTCAAAAATTAATCTCCACCTGCTGTCCCCATTCACCTAATGTTAAACCCAAGGGGCCTTGGGAAGGGCATTGACAGATCAAAGTGCCAAGAAATATCCTTGAAGAAAGTGGGTCTTACAATCGGATCTGTCTACTGGTTAAAACAGTTTGATGTGCAGCGATTTCTAGATCTCTCCTGCGGATTGGTTCTGGGACTGCCCCTTCCCCAAGTCACTGAAGACTGTGGATGCTCAAGTCCTGTATGTAAATTTGCAGGGTGTTTGCATATGACCTGCTCATATCCTCCTGTAGACTTTAAATCATCCAGGGTTATCTGTAAAACCCTAGTGCCTTGCAAGTGCTAAGTGAAGAGGTATCATGTTGTATTGTTTAGGGAAAGATGACAAGAAATCAAATAGCTACATATATTCAGTACAGATGAATTGTTTTTCAGATATTTTCAAATCGCACTAGGTTCAATCTACAGATGTAGAACCAGCAGACATGCAGGTCCAACTGTATACTTTTTAGGGTCCAAGTGTAGGGAGCCTGCATTCCACGAGTGGGACAGGCAGGGTGTGGGTTCAGGGATTCAGGGCACAATGAAGGATGTGGTTGGAACTCTAGGTGCAACTGTTTGCCTTCAAATGGAGTGAGTCTACCCAGTCATCATGTGATTAGTGGTCCAGAGATAAGAGCCTGGGTCATATCTTCCTGATGCTTATGCACGAAGTGGCTGTCAGTTTTTTTCTGCAGCCCCTGTTGAATATGGATATCTTCCTTGTTTGTTTGTCCTGCACCTCCCTTGAGACCCATCACCACTCTGGAACCCATGTACCAGTTTGCTCTTCCCCTCTGACTCTCCCCCTCCTGACAGTTTGGGTAACAGCCCTGTTGGGTCCAGCTCATGCTCCAACTTCCTTCTGAGAGCCTGTCTTGCCTGGATGCCTTTCTGCCTAGTCTAAGAAAGCAGCCCAAGGCCAAGGGGGTTGAGGTCAAAGTCATGGCTATTGCACTGACAGATCAGTAGAAAGGGGCGGACTGGACTCTCAGACATCCAGGCTGTAGGAAGTTGTCATTGGGAAAGTCTGACATGAGATGCCAGTGCTAGCACTGCAAAAGAGTTCAAGAGCATGGCTGCACAGAAAGTGCAGGTGCAGTGACATGTCCGTGAGTGAAAGCATTGCAATGTGGAAGCACGCAGCTGGTTGCATGAGCTTGCATCCGTTGGCAGCTCTGGGGCCAGTGGAAGATACTGGGGCTCACCCAGAGCTTGGTTGAGTTGGGATGGCCCACAAAGTACTTGTTAAGAAATCTGGACATTATTTCATGGGAAAATAAAGACCTTCCCTACTGTGGAACCATCCAATCCCTGGTGTTCAAACATTTGGAATTACATTTGTTCCATATTTCTCAGCCCACTGTTCAATTAATCTCCAAACTCTTTTGATTTGCCCTTCATAATACCTCTTCCATCTGTCCCTTCTGTTCTTGTCATTTTGCCACTTGGAGGTGGCTGAATTCAGTCTGACAATTGGCTATTTCTAAAACAGCCTCTTGATGCTTGAGTTACTGACAGAATGCACCAATTATTTTTTTTTCCTTAAGTGTTGAGATTAGTAATTTCCTGCCTGAAGTCTGGGAGTTTAAAGAATTTCCAACATGTCATGGGAAAATTTTAAGATGTCTATTTTAATTTACTTGCATTTAGAAAAAAATATATTTCATACCCTACTCCCGGAAGGGGCAGAGATAGGAGAGGACAGGGTTGTGTTGTCACAAAATCGACTTCAGGTCTCTGTTAGAATCAAAGTCTCATAACTCCCAAGTGTCAAGGAGTGTCTAAGTGGACACTTGGGACCCATTTGCCTCAGAACTAGAAGAGCAGATAAGCGGCTGGAAGGCAAGAGACTAGAGCCTCATCTGTACTCCACCAAATGGATCACCAGTCAAAAAAAATCCCACTTGGATAAAGAAAATGTTTGTTTGGAAAACATAATTAACACCATATAATTCATTAAGATGTTTCAAGCCTAGTTCCCAAGAAACCTACGATTCAAATTATCCCAGAGGATTAAATATTTAAGGAGGACTGCAAATAAGACTATAAAAATTCATAAAGCTTCTGAATTTCAATTTTGTAGCACACAGCCAAATTACAATGACGTTCCATCTCCCTCTCTCTCTTGTTCTCTCTCTCTCTGTGTGTGTGTGTCCGTGTGCATGCACAGCCCACACTGAGCATTAATTTATAAATTTAGTGATTACTGTAAAGCTCCATGGCTCAAATCCACTTTCCTTAAAAGTATGTACCAATGATGGAGGATATGGAAGTGCTGGTAAAATACCCATTTCATAACCTGGTAACTACTTCATTGTTAACACCAATATTTGAAGAGTTATACTGGATTCAGATGTGATAGTCTTCATTCACACATCGACCACAGTAGTATTATTGGTATTGAAATAGTATTATTGTCAATGTCTTGATACGTATTGCTTTTGTCACACTCAATCTTTACATTTTATTAATACAATGGACTGCAGAACACCTGGCCAAGCAAAGAATATCTAGATCTTAGGTAAATAAAGATACATGAACACAATTTCTGAGACCACCTTATGATAAAGAAATCTCTAGACGAATCATGCCTCTGTAGCTACTTTCTGACTCATATGCTTTTCCATACAAAAGACCAAATATAAACAATTGGGAATCTTTTCTGTTTAACTCTGTGCAACTACCGGCATTGAATTAGAACCAATTAGGAGCTCAAGAGATGATGTGGCCAGTTAATGATGTCACTCTTAAGATGACAGACTCAAACTTTTGGGGGTTTTCCAGTCTCTGTGTTTTTTTCTCTTAACCATCCCACTTATCTTATTTTCAGTTTTGTTTTTCGAGGTAGGGTCTTGCTCTAGCCCAGGCTCACCTGGAATTCACTATGTCATCTCAGTGTGGCCTCGAACTCATGGTGATCCTCCTACCTCTGCCTCCCGAGTGCTGGGATTAAAGGCGTGCGCCACCATGCCTGGCTTCTCTTGTTTTTGTTCCTCACTAAGAGGAGGCCTGGGTAACTAGATAACTCACTAAGATAACTGGAGGTCTTTTTATTGTGACGTCTTAAATAGCCGTTCCTAGTTTAATTTTATTTCATTCTCTCTTTCTTTCTAAGACCATAAAAAATAATTCTTTCTGGCTACCAGATAAGCCTGCAGCCCATGGTTGAAGCGGGCTCCTCCTCTCTTCACTCTGTACTGAGTGAGGCCACGGTGGGGCCTTGCAGGCATACCTGATTTTCATCCCAGCCAGTGAGAAATATGTGGTAACTCAGCAAGTGAGCTTTCCCTTGCTCACTCATCTGTGTTTCCAGTGAGAGGAGGAGATCAGCAAACCACTCGAAGGCCCTGGCATCCCGGCAAATCCAGTAGAAGTACACCTGTCAAGAGAGAAGGCGGGAGAGCTGATATGTCCCTCTCCCGTAATCGCAGACTATTTTATCTCCATTAACTTATTTGAGCCCAAATGGGCTCTTCTGCAAAATAATATGCTCCTCTCTGCCAGTGAACAAACTATCACCCTGTGATTTCTTTTGGGGAAAAAAAATCACATTGTGTTTGAAAAGGCCCAAAGTGAATTCAACCAGTCAGGGGTCTGGGGGCCTTGCCAGCGACTCTGGATGAGGATCAGCGCAGCACACTTCTGGCTGTGTCTCTTCGGAGCAAGATGAATACTCGTAACTCACAGCGCCTTTCACTGCCCCCCAAAGGGGATAAGCTGTTAGACCAGCCCCCTTCATCTTTCCTTATGACCTAAGCTCAGGATTTCAACTCTTTTTCTCCAGAGACCCTGAAGGCTTGGGCACTAATCCACTTCACCAGCCAGGGCCTCTGGAGAATGGAGATTATGGTAATTGCAGAATCAAGCCAGAAATTTCTTCTCAGCAAGACCTATCAGTGTCCAAGAAAGCCGGTGGGTGGAGGCTGTGCCTGTGTGTCAACTGCTTTAGTGAAATTATGTCTGGGAAGAAGTTGCTGCATCTATTTTTTTTTTAAGCCTTCTGTGTTGGGCAAATGGCAAGTGACAGGAAGTAGCTTGGGTTTGCTTAAAGAAAGCCCAGGGTTTTGTGCTTTGAGTTTTAAGATAATTGCATCTGGAAGAAACCCCAGGAGACAAATCTGTTAATTCTCTCGATTTTTTTTTCTCACACTCCAATCCCCCACTGTCCACCACTCTTCCCTGCACCTCCTCCCAAAGAAACACCTAGAGGGGGCTTCACAACATCTGTGCGGGCACGTCCCCGCTCTAGGTGCCGCCTTGGCAAGTCCCTACCTAGAAGCGTCTCTAACAGCCCGGCTCTGTTTTCTTCCTTGTCTGCCAGCCAGCCTACATGCTCACCATCACATAATCAGATTTATAGTCGAGATTTAATTAATAATCAAATTGGGGAGGAAAAGAGAACCGCAGAATGCATTTCACGTCTGAACATCTTGCCCTTGTCTCTTCAGGTTGACGTAGGAATTGATAACATTAGCAGCCAGTGAGAGCAAATGCGGAAAAGAAAAGCTAACCTTTACCTCCAGAGCGGGAGACGACAGAATTGTTGGATGGTTCCTTCTGAGGAAACTGCTTAGCAACCCTAATCCCAGCATAAGTGATCCCTCAATCCCCAAGCATGAAGACTGCTTCCCAAAAGAACACCCTGTATTCCTGGTTCTCACCCTTCTATTGAGTGTGTGGTATTCAGCCCCTCCAGGCAGCTTCAGTGCAGAGTGGAGCCCAGGGCTATCTCTGATGAGTACCCCAAGAATCCCCACAGGCACAGGGCGGTGCTCATGCACTCATTCCTTGGCTCACCAATGGGTCCTGAGTGCTCACTATGGGTCCATTCCACTCTACCTTTGGAATAGTAACAGTGAACCAAAAAGACAGATGGCTGGATGAATGATAGATAAGTGATAAGGAGGCAGATAGAGAAATAGTTAAAGACTATACTTTCAGGGATCATTTCTATAGTTTCATTAAAAGGTTGTTAGGGCCGGGCGTGGTGGCACACGCCTTTGAATTGCAGGACTCTGGAGGCAGAGGTAGGAGGATCGCCATGAGTGCGAGGCCACCCTGAGACTACATAGTGAATTCCAGGTCAGCCTGGGACAGAGTGAAACCCTACCTCGAAAAACAAAAACAAAAAAAAAATAGATAAAACCCTGTCAGGCTGGAGGGATGGCTTAGCAGTTAAGGTGTTTGCCTGCAAAGCCAAAGGACCCTGGTTTGATTCCCCAGGACCCACATAAGCCAGATTGCACGAGGTGGTGCAGGCATCTAGAGTTTATTTGCAGTGGCTGGAAGCCCTGGTGGCCCATTCTCTCTCTCTGACTCTCTCAAATAAATTAAAGAAAAAAAACTTTAAAAAATTAAAAAAAAAACCCTGCCTGTTATGGACTTTGTATCCTGGAGAAGGTGATACACAAATATGTAAAATACAGAATTTATCAGATGACGACAAGTCTTTATTCTCTTAGAGCATAGCAGTGCGGTTGTGTTCTTAGGATCTGCAGGGCCTGTTGTACTTTTGCTTCCTTGCTCTGTCTGTGTGTTTTTCCCTCCATAATTGAGTTATGAGGACACAGGCAAGAGTGCAAGAGACGAAGGAGGAAAAGTGGATTGTCCCAGCAGAAGTGCTTCAGGCCAAAGCGACTTTGAACAGAAGAAAGGGGTATTTACTTTGACTCCTTTTCATCTCTACAGTGGCAGGAGACACTCACTGTGAAGGGACACACGGGCTGCCCCTCAGCATTCGGCCCAGGAGAAAGATCCTCGTCAGTGGCAGAACAGATGTCCCAAACAATGGGCTACAACCCCATGATCTGTGCTTCCCAACCCTCACCCTATTTTAGTCTCTAAAAATAAAACAAATCTAAAATTAGTTCCCTGTGTAAAGCACAGATTTCAGAATTCTGCAACAGATATCAGAGGACAAAAATACCGAAGGTTCCTGGGCTAGAGCGAGACCCTACCTCAAAAAAAACCAGAAAAAAAAAAAAAACCCCACAGGTTAAAAGAGTCTCTTAAGCAGAAAGTTGTCCTCAGTAAAATAAATTTATGAACTTCCATGGTAACAAAGCTACACTGCATTCCTATAGAGACAATAAAGGTCCAGGTATTTTAGGAGGACACTCAGATTCTGCTAGGGGAGGGGTTTGCTATACACGTGGCCTTTCCAGGCATTAATGACCTGACTCAACTTAGCCAATGTCTGCCATGAACGGCTGTCCTTCAAGGGGACCCCTTTTTCTTTTTGAATTTGAGAGAGAGACAGGTAGAGAATGGGCACACCAGCAGCCCCTTAGCCACTGTGAATGAACTCCAGACACATGCGCCCCCTTTTGGACAAGTGAAGCATTGCTCCCTTGCATCACTTTGAGTCTGGCTAAACGTGGGACCTGGAGAATAGAATGGGTGTTCTTAGGCTTGGCAGGCAGGCGCCTTAACCGCTAAGCCATCTCTCCAGCCCGAGGGGACCCTTTCTTTAAGGAAAGTTCACCTCAAGCTCTGTGTGTGCTAAACCCATGTGGAGGTATTTCAGGGGAGCCTTGACTTTGCTATGCAACCACTTCTCCCCAAGAAGCAGGGTAGTGTGCTGCAGTGTGACTTGACTCGGTCTAGACAACTCCCCTCTGCCCACCGTATTGTCCAGAAGGCATTGACGGAACCAAAGTTCCATGGAAGCTTGGGGATGGAGCCTCTGCCTAGAGGAGGGCTTGACTATCATTCAAAGCAAGAACTTTTCTGTCTGAAAGACACAGTCTGTGAATGCAACTTAGAAAGCACGGGCCTCCTCAGTGAATGGGGCGATCATTGTCTAGCTTTTATTCTGCTGTCATTATCGTCAAGCAATCCTGCTGAGTACAGTGGCATAGAAGAAAATTAACACAAAAGTATATTGCTTCAAACTATTAAGTCTCCCTAATGTGTGAAACTCCTGGTTTTAAAGCAATAAAATTGTAAAGTTAGCTTCCTGGTAAACTATTGCAAAACTGAGGCTGGCCATTGTATGGCACTTTTCATCCTTAAGATTTTTTTACTTTTTATTTATTTATTTTATTTTTCACTTTTATTTTTTGTTTTTTTCAAGGTAGGGTCTTGCTCTAGCCCAGGTAGACCTGGAATTCACTATGTAGTCTCAGGGTGGGCTTGAACTCATGGCGATCCTCCTACCTCTGCCTCCCAAGTGCTGGGATTAAAGGTGTTTGCTACCACGCACAGCATTTTTAATGTTTTTTAAAAATTATTTTATTTTTTTATTTATCTACAAGGAGAGGAGAGAGAGAGAGAGAGAGAGAGAGAGAGAGAGAGAGAGAGAGAGAGAATATGGGAGTATGGGAGTATGGGACCTCTTGCCACCATAAACAAACATCAAACATATGTGCCATTTGTGCCTCTGGCTTTTCGTGGGTACTGGGGAATTGAACTCATGTTGGGAAGCTTTGAAAGCAAGTGCCTTTAACTACCTAGCCACCTCTGCAGCCTGAAGATTTTCTTTTCTTAAAGTCATTATCCTAAATGTTAACTATCTCATGCCTATTTTGTCAGTTTGCCCCTAGTCTAGGACGGGACATTTCTGTGCACATTTGTTCTATGTATAGTTAGTAATCCTTGTTGGACAACTGAAACATTTTTGAGTGGTAGAATACCTTAACAAGATGGCAGGCTAGGCATTCTGTGGAACACTAAGGCAGCGAATAAAATGAAACAGATCATTTGGCATCAATGTCGACAGAACTCCAAGCCATATTTTAATGGAGACCAAAGCCAAAACAAATGGTACAACATTTCTTGTCCCCACAGCTCACACATCTATGTAACCCTTGTCACCCTCCACATCCATGTTGGGTCTGTGTATGCAAATGTATTGAAAGGGGATGGGATGAAATGAAACAGTGCTTAGTGGGCCCTCCTTAGGGGTCCATTGGGGCAGTGGTTAGGTTGTCGAGGGAGGTGAAAAAAGGGAGATTTTCATTTTAATTAATTAATTAGTTAATTAATTAATGTGTTTTCCATGTGTGCATGTGTTTGTAAATCTTGTGGGTCATCCCCAGGAACGCCATCCACCTTATTTTGAGACAGAGTTTCTCCTTGGTCTGCAACTGTCCAAACAGACTTGACTGGCTGGCCAGCAAGCTCAGGGAACCCTCCTGTCTATGACTCCCCAGTGCTGGTATTACAGACATGCACTGCCATATTTGGCATTTTTCTTTGGGTTTTGGGAATCAAACTCAAGTCTTTGTGGTTACAGGGCAAGCACTTTCCCCACTAAGCTACCTTTCCAGCCTCTAAAGGGAAACTTTTGACTGTGTATTTTTATTTGAATCTCTTACATGGGGGACTTGTATGATTCATAAACCAAAATGCTGCAAGTGGTCACACTGTCACCTCCCCGCAGGGCAATGGTAAGACCTAAAGGAGCACTAGAATCTTTTGAGGTCACCTAATGAAAGGAGGGAGACCACGTATGTGCAGGAGAGGCAAACATGGCCTCAGCCCCCAGGCTCAACTGATCGTAGCTCTCGGTGGCTGGCAGAGGTAGGTGATCAATTCCAGGAGTATCCAGAGCTCCAGTGAGAGGGAAAGGTGAAAGTAAATAATTTCTCAAACTAAACACATTAAATTAAATGCATTTTTCATTCATTAGGAAAGAGAGCATGCTCTTCTTTGTTTTATTAATATCCTTAAGTAGAGTATGGATTTTTCTTTCTTGGCCTCCTTCCCTTGTTCCTAGTGGCCCATCCTGTCTTTTTATTTGAATTATCTGTTTATTATATTAGGTTAAGAACCCAAAGGCCATTTTGCATGGGGCACACTATAAATACCCATTATCACCATTATCTATTATTGAGCTGATGAGGAGAGAAATTTATGAAGAAATTAGGTTATCCCAGTTTTTCTATAATCTATTTTATTGTAGTCTGAAGATTGCATATGTAGTTAAGAAAATGAACCAAATCCCCCCAATGGCACATGCCTCGGCTCCGTCTACCAGGCTGTGGTATTAGGGAGAACTAAAATGTGTTAGCCAATATATTTATGTCAGCAGACTCCCTCCTCCCTCCCCATTCACACACACCTATTTCATTCATCATTTTGACAGTTTGCACAAGCAAACTGTCCTAATTTTTTCCAAGAGCTCTTTTCACAAATTGAGTGTGATGTAGAATTAATCATACCCGTTAGGCAGGAGTCGGAGGACTTTTATCACTACAGGGCATTTACTCCCTTCTGCACATGGCTACCTCCATATTGCATAGAGATTCCCTAACCCCCTTCATCTCCATCTGCATCCCACACAATCACAGTATTCTCATCTCCCTTCAACTTAGTGAGGTTTGCATTTCTGTGTTGAGAATGTTCCTCTCATGTAGTGCAACTTTTCCCTACTCCCCCCCCAGCAAGCTGTCATTGTATTTATTGTTATTTTGCCTTCTTGGGGAGTCTGTCCTTGATCACTCCTCTCCCTTCCACCCCTCATCCTCTTTTACATCTTTAAAAATAAGAGACAGAAACAAAGACATTTTTAAAGTGCCAGCTTCAAATAGAAAGTGCTGCTCATGAACCCCAAAGAAGATGCTGCTGTCCTATTGGTTATGTGCCTGCATTTTTAGCTAATAGGACTTTAGAATTAATGGTAGAGGAGACGCTAGCTAGGCACAGTATCTCATGCTTGTAAACCCAATGCTTGGGAGGCTGAGGCAGGAGGATTGCAGCTGGGCTACAGGGTGAGACCCTGTCTCAAAAAAAAAAAAGCTGTGTGCAGTGTCAATAATGGGAAAAACTCTGGGGCACTCTTTTAAAAAACATTTTATTTGGGCTGGAGAGATGGCTTAGCGATTAAGGCACATACCTGTGAAACCTAAGGACCCAGGTTCGATTCTCCAGGTCCCACGCAAGCCAGATGTATGCAGTAGTGCATGAGTCTGGAGTTCATTTGCAATGGCTAGGGGCTCTGGCGTGCTCATTTTTACACTCTCTCCCCCTCTCTGTCTCTAATAAATAAAAAAAAATCTTTAAAAAATGTATTTTATTTATTTATTAGACAGAGAAAAAGGCAGATAGAGAGAGAATGGGTACACCAGTGCCTCTAACCAATGCAAATGAACTTCAGACTCATGTATCACCTTGTGCATCTAGCTTTATGTGGGTACTGGGGTACTGGGGAATCAAACTTGGACCCTTTGGCTTTGCAAACAAGTTCCTTAATCACCAAGCCATCTCTCCAGCCCACTCCTTTTTTCTTTTTTGCTATAGAGTTGCAAATTGAGGCTTGAACACACAAATGTGTGCCTTTATGCCAACTGGTATTTTACCCATGGAGGAGAACATTTCACCCAATTGTAGTTAGCTGTTCAGGCTGCAAATGCCAGGTCTTACTTCCTGTGCTGCCTTGTCCTCCTTCTGGTCAGAAAAGAGAACAGTCTGAAAACTGTAGCCCACACCTAAAATTATGAAGATGCCCTTAGCTGAGTATGCGCTGCACTGCGCTGTTGCACTCTCAAAATTATATAGATGCTGACAGTTCTGTGGAAGGAATCGTATTTATATCTCAAAAGCATGTGGGCGGCCCTGACAAATATTAGTTACATACGCCTAATGATAGCTGCATTCACACATCCAAAGTTTGCTTCAAAGGAAAGAAACTTCCCAAACTTTGCTCATGCAGGCAGCCTCCGAGGAGCTGGGGGTAAGTGTAAGCAACAATCTAAACTTTCAGTAGCACGGGCAAGTCACTTCTTTCATGCGAGAGCTTTGAAGTGGAAATCAGAGACTCTGCGCAAGTGCTGACTCAGTCGTTCACCGGCTCACATAGACCCACCAGCGAAGATGAGAGAGGCCAATTTCAAGAAGAAAGAAAAGGCTTTCGTGAACTTTTGTGTGTGTTACGTGTGACTGTGCGTATGCATGTTCATGTGTGTGTGCATCCATGTATGTGTGCACGTGCATGCTTGCACACGGAAGCCAGAGGTCAGTGATGAGTGTCTTCATCCATTGCACTCCACCTTATTTTTTAAAATTTATATTATGTTATATGATTATATAATCGTAATATAAAAGTTATATTTATTTGGATATGTGGGTGAAGGAGGGGCTCTGGCAACTGCAAATGAACACTAGATGCTTGCTCCTTAGTTGGCATCTGGCTTTACATGGGTGCTGGGAATGAAACCTGGGCTGGTGGTCTTTGCAAGTAAGTGCCGTTGCCCACTGTGTCATTTTCCAGGCCTTTCTACATTATTTTTAAAATTTAATTAATTAATTAATTTGAAAGAGAAAGAGGCAGAGAGAGAGAGAGAGAGAGAGAGAGAGAGAGAGACAGAAAGAGAGAATGGGTACACCAAGGCCTTTAGCCACTGCAAATGAACTCCAAATGCATGTGCCACTTTGTGTATCTGACTTTATGTGGGTACTGGGGAATTGAACCTGGGTCCTTTGGCTTTGCTGGTACTTAACCACTGAGCAATCTCTCCAGCCCTTTACCTTATTTTTTGAGGCAGGGTCTCTCACTGAATTTGGAGTTCACTGACTAGGCTAGACTACATACCCAGAAAGCTGTAGGGATCCTTCTGTCTCCTCCTCAACAGTGAGATCGCAGGCACGTGCTGCCATGCCTGGCATGTTTGTGGTTACTAGAGATTGAACTCAGTTCCTCATGCTTGTGGAGCAAGCACTTTGCCCGCTGAACCATCTCCTCAGCCCACGTTTGTGACTCTTCATACATGTGATATCCCGGGAGGACAGCAAAGAGAGGTACAGACAAAGAGAGGCTATCGTAAGTCAGGGGTGGGCTGGGTTCTTTCAGGCCAGTATGAGAGAGTCTGGCCCATGGTAGATGACGAATACACAGGGGTTGAGTGAACAAGTGAAAGGGAGACACAGTTCTTACCATCTCTGTGTGAGGCATGGTGTGATCTTCAGTGTCGCAATGAACCACCTCTAAAAGTGGGTTTTACATGGTATCCAGCAAGCTTGGGGCGAGAAGAGCCTTGCTCTGAGATCCAGACATACAAAACAGTAGCCATTCTGCTCTGTTTCTTTCCTCTGTCATTGTGTGGAGGAAAGATGATGGTGGCCTTTAGCATCAGAAAGACCTACATTCAAATTCGTATTCTAGTATTTTTCAAGTTCCTCATTGCTCAACAACAACCAAAAAAAAAAAAAAATCATTGTGAGAGAGAGCCAACATGTCTCAGGAGAGGCCGGAAGAGGAAGATCTAGAATTCAGTTGCCAATCACAGTCCTGAGCAAGAAGGAAGACTAAGGGAAGGTTTCCTGTTAGCATGACTAACTGCAGCCCGGTCACACAGCCATTTGCAGCCTGCCCACATTTTATTGAGATGAGCAATTACATGTCCTGTAATGGCAATGAAGCAATAAAATTTATGTCTTGTCATCTTTAACAAGATTAGACATAACCCTTCTCATAAATGTAAGACTGGATGGAGATTTTTTTTTTTAAAGAACATAAGTATAGTTAAGAATCCTTGAGTTTATCCCTCATAGTTAATTAAAATCCTCCCCAAGAATCGGCAGATGATAGATAGAAGGACACTGAACCTTTCACTCCATGGAAGGGTGAACTAATGATTTTTCCATACCTTGCTCAGCCCTGGGAGGCTCTGCGACTCACAGCACTTGTACCATACGGACTTGAGAAGAGAGGCGAAGGGAGTGACTCCGATGCCTGCCGCAATGCACACACTCACAGGGTAGTGAAACACATCTGTCAGAGAGGATCCGAAGGGCCCGTCCACGGCTATCCTGGAATGACACAGTGCAGTCCATCTGACCTTCAGAACAACTCGCTCTTGAACACAGCACCATTCCAAACCAGTGGTTTTTGTTTTGTTTTCAATAGGGTGGGTCAGCAAATGTGGGCCTAGAGGTTGTTGAAGTATTCAAACATGCTGTAGTTGGGAGCTTGGCTTAGGCTTGAGGCCTTGGGGCTCATATGGAGGACACCAGATGGTTCTGGTTAGGGGCCCTTCACCAAAGCACAAACCCTGCCATCTTCTGCTGTGGCTCTTGCCTCGTCCCCATGGCCTGCTCTCTTTAGATGTCAGAAGAGTGTGTTTTGGCTCTGACCAGCATGTAGCCTGGTGGGAAGCCTTCCTGCCTCTTTCCCCCCAGACCCACCAGCTGCCATCCGAAGCCAAGGAAGCTTCAGGATAGTTTAGAAAGCTTCTATTTCCTTTTCCTAATGACATTCTCCCTGTGTCCATCTGTTTGGTTGCGCATCTTAGTATGTTTATATACTTTCAGTCTAATGGAAGCCATTTGTTTGGCATAGATGTAATTTGGAAATTGCTTATCAGTTACATAGAACTTGAAGAACTCTCTATTTTAGATTATACTTACTAAAAGAATTCTATGACCATTAGGCTAGAGTCAGCAAAGACTTTTTAATTTTTTTTTTTGTTGTTGTTGTTGTTTTCGAGGTAGGGTCTCACTCTAGCTCAGGCTGACCTGAAATTCACTCTGTATTCTCAGGGTGGCCTTGAACTCATGGCAATCCTCCTACCTATTCCTCCCAAATTCTGGGATTAAAGGCATGCGCCACCACACCCAGCTTAAAAATTTTAAAACTATTTTATTTATTTATTTGAGAGAGAAATGGAGGGAGGGGAAGAGAGAGTGAGAGTGAGAGAGAGAGAGAGGAAGGGGCAGATAGTGAGAAAGGGTACCCAGGGCCTCTGGCCACTGCAAACAAACTCCAGATGTGTGTGCCACTTTGTGCATCTGGCTTATGTGGGTACTACGGAATCGAACCTGGGTCCTTAGGCTTTGCAGGCAAATGCCTCAACCACTAAGCCATCTCTCTAGTCCAGCAAAGACATCTTGTCTTTGCCTATCAATTTTTCTTGATAAGAATGCTTCACTGAAGAAGATGGTCTCTAACAGAGCCCTGTGTGGACGGTCCCTGATTCTTCTCCATCTCTTCTCACCACTTCTCCACAGTGGCTTTTCTTCTGTTTCCTAAAACACAGGATCATCTTCTACCACAGGGAAGAATACAAGACCTGCTCTCTCTTCTTACTTGGCTAACAGGTACCCTTCCCCTTGGTCCTTTTTTTTAATCATTACATCCCCAGGGGAGTCTCCTGAGCCCTTTAGACTAGGTTCAATTCCCTCATGTGATTCATAGCACTACATACCCTCCCTCACCGTCGCTATACTTTTAGCATCTTTTAGTTTGGCTGCGCACCAATGACATCCCCTTTGATCTCTAAACTTCCAGGTCTGTGGGATGTGGGAGCCAGGTCAGCCATTGTCCATCACCGTAACCCAGAGCCTTACTACCCAGCATGGCACCGTTCAGTAACAATTTGTTGAATCAATCGTGTAGGGATTGTTTAGAGGATTTCAGTAGGCATAATGTATTAAGTAACTCAAACTATTCCAAAAGTACACATTTACATATGAACAAAGATATGCAAATTAAAAGGTTTCTAAGTTATTCATGATCATTCCCTGAGGAGTGCCTGTCAGAGGCACACAAGGTTGGCCCATTTGGGTTTTACTATGTGTTCATGAAAGTTCAAATGGATTTATTTAAAAATATTCTGTATCCCAGACTTTCTAATAATTCAAATGAACTCTCCTCAAGTTAATCTTAATTAATAAGGCTTTATTACATATTGATATATGGAAATGGAAGAATAAAAATAAAAGGTCATTAACCAGAAAGTGCTAGTATCTTAGCCTTAGTAGATTATTTTATAAATAATTAGAATAATTAGATAAAGGAGAATAAAGGAGAGAGAGAAAGAGAAAGAGAGAGAGAAAAATTGCCCATGGATTAAAATGTCTTATTTTTGATTATTTTTATAATTAGTCACCTTTGGGATTTGTTTGACATCAATTTAAGGAACTTGAATATAGAGAAGAACAGTATCACAAGGCTCACAGAAATTCATAGTGAATTTCCACCTCTTCAGAACTGAGAACCCTTCCTTCCGTCTCTCTGAGGGCTGGTTATGCTTCTATGCTGAGCTATAGAATTCAGGGCAGGTTTGAGATTTTTTTCTTTTCTTTCTCATTTCTTACTCAAACCTGTCTTCTGACAGCTCTTACCTTTTCCCTCCCCGAGAACCACATCCCAGGACTTTCTTCTTTCCTGTGTGTTAAGCCTTGAAATAGTTGATATCATGATATCCCAGTGCTCTTCCGGGGGAACCACACAGCATCCTATTTCTCAATTGGCTTCATTTGGACAAATTCTTGCTTTCAGGTTTGTTCAGCTGTCACCCTTCAATTCAGACCCTGACTTTATAATAATATATAGTAGGAAGTGACTCCTTTCAGCACCCATGACCTATGATAGCAGCACCTCCCCTCCACCCCATTAATCTCTTACCTCATCTCTTTATTATTATTATCATTGTTATTGAGAGAGACAGAGAGAGACAGAGAGTGGGTGTGCACTCCCTTCTGGGCAAGCCCTCCAAACTGTGAGGAACAGGTTAGCTTTTCAGGAAGTCTAGCATCCATTCTGATAAATTTCTCCACATTACTCAAGAGGGCAGCATCTTTCAAGAGCTCACCCTTCCTTTTTTTTTGGTTTCTCGAGATAAGGTCTCACTCTAGTCCAGGCTGACCTGGAATTCACTATGTAGTCTCAGGTGGCCTTGAACTCATGGAGATCCTCCTACCTCTGCCTCCCCAGTGCTGGGATTAAAGGCATGCGCCACCATGTCCAGCTCAGAAAACACTTTTTGTTGTTATTATTTATTTGAGAGAGAGAAAGAATGGGCATACCAGCGCCTCCAGCCACTATAAACGAACACCAGATGCATGTGCCCCTTTTGTGCATCTGGCTTACGTGGATATCTCTCCTTCTTTCAGCTGCTTCTGGCCAGGTGTTTTGTCCCAACAATGAAAAGATAACTGCTACAATGTCTCTTGTATAGCACAGTGACTATAGCTTATGGTCTCTGTTATAATCACGAAAAAGCCAAAGAGAGTGGGTGCTGAGTGTTCTCACTACAAAAGTGTTAACTATGTGAGGCAACACAATTGTTAGATTTACTAGAATGCACATGTATTACCACATTATATGGTAGAATATATATTTTTTAAAAGCACCCCATGTCGTACAAATAAGTACAAGTCATTTTATATGTCAATTCCAGAAAAAGAAGAAGAAGGCTATATCAAGGAAGGATTAGGAGACGGAGCAGATGCACCTAGGGACCAGATCATGTTGGGCCACCCAGTGGCAGTGTACTCCCAAGTCAGGAAGTATGTTGACTACCAAGAACAGCACTGACACTTCCTGAAGGATGAGCTGCAAAGCTAGGTGCTTTGTGAAGGCATAACAATTTCCCACCTTCAGGAGCTTCCAGGTAAGTGTGTTCCACTGGGTTTTCTACTGAAGTTCACAAGCAGTGGTCACTGCCTTCCAAGGATGATAGAAAAAAAAAATATATATGGAATCGAACGTGGGTCCTTGGGCTTCACAGTCAAGCACCTTAACCACTAAGCCATCTCTCTAGCCCAGAAGTGGGAACTTTTTGATGCTTCTTTTGAATATTCTTTCAACATGTTTTTTCTGATCTTAGTCGGTGTCCTTGATGTGTTTGGGGTGGGAATCGATCTTCCGCCATTGCTCATTTAGAGGCACTCGGGCATAGCAATTGATATGAGGACTTGGGCCATGTGCTTGGGATTTTCTGAATTGGGTAATTGTGTGGACTGGGTCATGTCCCCTAGGTAATGTGGTGAAGTCCTAAGTCTTGTACCTCAGCAATGGACTTCTTTGGAAATACAGTTTCAGAGGTAGGGAGTCAAGTTCAAGTGAGTTCACACAGGAGCCACGTGGGCTATGTTCAATGAGACTAGAACGGCGCATCCTTCTTGGGAAGAGCAACCTTTGCAGACACAGCCTGACAGTCTCAGTGTGGTAGAAGAGCGTGCAGAGTTGTCTGACTCATGGCAGGCTGTATATAATTAGACAGGAGCTGCTTTTGGAGCTGGGAAAGCAAACTGTTCCTTCTTGCTGAAGCCTTGCCTACTTTTGTTGAACATTTTTATTTTACAGAAATGCTTCTCCTAAATTATACTTTTAATGTAGATTCTCAAAATTTAAAAAAAAAAAAGACTCCAAACTTACAACCTGGCATAAAGATATCGCCGACTCTGGTAACACATTGATGCTCTGAGGTACTTTTCTGTGTGCGGAACTGCGACTTGGATGTAACAGAAACTTGGGTCTCACCTTGGCAGACTGCAGGGGTCTTTGAGAGTCTGTCCCTCTGCCCCAAAGGCCTTCAATAAAGCTCCTGTCCAGTCTCCTGCTGCTCGGATGTGCACACTGAAGAAGTCCTCCTGGGGGGCAGAGGTGAGGGTGAAAGGGTGCCACTCTAGTGGGGAGATGGATGGACACTGGATAAGGATATACTGTCCCGGTGCCATCTGAAAGTCCCGTTTCTTCATGCGAAGTTCCAGGACCGCAGACGGGTGGCTTATCACCTAAATTAGAATAAGACACTTGTTGGTATTTTCATAGAGGTGTAGTAGTCAGAACATGGTCTTCATTCTATTAAAGGTTTTCAAAATTTTTTATTATTTTAAAAATATTTTATTTTTATTATTTATTTGAGAGAGGCAAATATATATAATGGAGAGAGAGAGAGAGAGAGAGAGAGAGAGAGAGAGAGAGAGAGAGAGAATGGCATGCCAGGGCCTCTAGGCACTGCAAATGAACTCCAGATGGATGTACTATCTTGTGCATCTGGCTTACATGGGTACTGGGGAATTGAACCTGGGTCTCTGGGCTTCACAGGCAAGCACCTTAACTGCTAAGCCATCTCTCCAGCCCCAGAGGTTTTCAAAATTTTTAATTCACTTTTCTGGGTTATGATTTCCCTAGCCCTTTGATTACATTGGTTACTAGTGATATCTGCTAGCACTTTCATACCTGGACTTTCAACCTGAAAAAGGATTAAATGCTTGGGCTGGGGTCATGGCTTCAGGGTTAATAGTGCTTGCTTCCAAAGCCTACTGGCCCCAGTTCAATTCTTCAGTATCCATGAAAGCCATATTTGTAAAGTGACATATGTAGGTGGAGTTCGTTTGCAATAGCTTTCTCTCTCTCTCCCCGTAATTTCTCTCTTGCTCTCACTCTCTCTGCTTGCAAATAAGTAAAAGTGTTTTCCCAAATCAAAAGAATGGAATTCATTGTTCAGCAAGCTTTGCTAGATCATTTGTAACTGCACTTCGGTGTGCAGTCCTGACAGACACCTGACTCCATGCCTTCAATGGTCAAGCATCCCAGAGCCCCATTAACCAGCTCCAGTGAATTTACACAGGATGTAATGTGTATATATCACTTAATTCTACTTCATTCATGAAAATTTTCACCTCATTATCTTCACTTTCAAAGCATCTAGATTTAATTTGTTACCATTGGCAGCCACTTGCACACGTGAATTAACCCTGAAACTTCTAAAACTTCTAGCTGAGTAACTTTTCTTTACCTCTTACTGAAATGTTTTTCTTTCTTTCTTTCTTTCTTTCTTTCTTTCTTTCTTTCTTTCTTTCTTTCTTTCTTTCTTTCTTTCTTTCCTCCCTCCCTCCCTCCCTCCCTTCCTTCCTTCCTTCCTTCCTCCCCCCTTTCTTTCTTTCTTTCTTTCTTTCTTTCTTTCTTTCTTTCTTTTCTTTTTTTGGTTACTGTCTTCTTGGGTCTGAGTTTTAGATGTACGTAAGTGTTGAGAAAAGTCTCTAAAGCTTCTAAGAGATCTTCATGACTAGCTACCTGTTTGAGGAAAGAATGAATCGTTCTCCATAGATTTCCATCCTGTTTTTCTGGAAAAACCTTCTTTAGGCCTCTAGGTCTTCTTAGGAAAATCTAGTAGCCAAATAATTGGGACAGTACTTTTCCATTTGGAGAGCATTTCATAGCAATTTTATGTTTCGTTCTAGATTTCTGCTTTCCCTTCTAATATTGGTTCTGATACTGCTGTCTCCCTAGTAACAGGCAGGTGTCCTCAGATTTGCCATTCTGGTTTAACATCCTTTGGCGCTTGACTTCAACACAGAAGCAACACAGAAACACATTGCAGCAGGTACAGGCAGACTTGGACTTCAACTTCATGGGGGCAATGAGGGAGAGACAGTGTTCTGTGAAGACTGTGTTCCCTTTGGGGCTGGAGTGATGGCTTAGAGGTGAAGACACTTGCCTGGAAAGCCTAAGGACCCAGGTTTGATACCCCAATACCCATATAAGCCAGATTGACAAGGTGGCGCGTATGTCTGGAATGCATTTGCAGTGTCTGGAGGCCCTGGCATGCCCATTCTCTCTCTCTATCTGTCTCTCTTTCTCTTTCTCTCTCTCTCAAGTAAGTAAATAAAGATATTTTTTTAAAAATTGTGTTCCCTGAAACTCAGAGGTGGGTATTTAGTACTTTTGTCTATTTACTGGATATGTGTTTTTTTTTTTATTTATTTAAAAAATTTTTTTCGAGGTAGGGTCTCACTCTAGCTCAGGCGGACCAGGAACTCACTATGTAGTCACAGGGTGCCCTTGAACTCACAGTGATCCTCCTACTTCTGCCTCCTGAGTGCTTGGGATTAAAGGTGTGCGCCACCACTCCCAGCTCTGGATATGCATTCTTTATCTATCTGTTCCTATCTACTTCTAGATTGAGGTAAAAATCAAAGAGCTGGGCTGGAGAAATGGCTTAGAGGTGAAGGCACCTGCCTGCAAAGCCTAAGAATGCCCGTGAATCTCCAGGTCCCACGTTCAGCCAAACGCAAAAGTGACACAAGTGTGCAATGTCGCACGTGCGAACAAGGAGACATACACATCAGGAGTTTGTTCACCTGATGCCCCGTTGTGCGCATGTGCGCCCTGGCATGCCCATTCTCTCTCTCTCTCTCTGTCTTTCTCAAATCAAAATAAATAAATAAATAAATAAATAAATAAATAAATAAATAAAAAAAATCAAAGAGCCATGAGGATGGATAGCCAAACAGGGAAGTCCCACCAAGTAGCGCTCCACGCAGCAGGGCAGAGCTCTGTGCTTGTCCTTCCTCTCCATCTTGAGCCCTTAGTCTCTCTTCTTGCTCAGAACCTATGACAATTTTTCTGGCCTCTCTTCAGTAGTCCTTAGTAAGAGTGTGGGTGCTTGGAAATGTCTGTATCATATTGATGTGCTTGCAAAGTCCTTTTCTTTATGAGGTACTGGAAATCACTGTGACCAATGTAAAGCATCGTTAGTCCCCCACCCCCCCTGTTCTTTCCTCACTATACAGAAACCAGAATAGAGAGGGACACAGATAACCCAGTGCCGTGAGCCTTTATCAGAATTCCTTCTAACCAGCATGGAGCCTTGATCCCTGTCTCCAGTAAAATTAGTCACACTAAAAGATGCTCCAGATATAAGCAATTATTAGAACAGAAGATGAGCCTCTAAATTACAGCCAGTCCTGCAATAAAAATGGCAAATTAAAAACTCAGGCTAATAAAAAATTTTCATCTACACTCAGGCTTTTATTCAGACATAAAGCTGCACACATACCTTGGTAATGACAACTTCTTGTTGAAATCGCCAGAGCCTAATTATTCTTTCAAATGCATATAAGACCACAGGGCCCAAAACCCACTTCCAGGCCTAGAGGGAGAGAGAGAGAGAGATAGAAAAGAGAGAGAGAATAAAATACAAGTATTTTCAATTTGAACCAAATCAATCTATAACATGATAAGGGTCAGATATTTTCCATAACTTTGCCCCGGTTGTCCACAACAAAGATGTCCCCTAGTGTTTAATACAATAACACCCAATTATTCCTTGAAGCTGACAAGCTTATTTAAGAGATTAAACTCTTCTATATTGGTTTTTATGCTTACTTGATCAATGATGCCTTTATGTAATTAGAAATAATTGAATTTGCAAAGAAATACGAAAGCAGATTGATGTTTATGTTACATACGATGGGGTCGTAAATGCCTCCGACTCAGCCAAAGTCAAAGACCTATTATAGAGCAGCACCGTTCAGCCAACAGAGGACGCGAGAAATTAAATTGAAACACGTCACATGGTAATTTTGGGGGGGGCAATAATGCCTCACAACTGGGGGGCCTGGCTAAATAAACACATCCACATAACCAAGTTTATTTGGAATGAGATGTTGAGGTAGATTCTTTTATATAAATCTTGAAGTGGAGGTTTATTTAATTAAATTAATTTCTTTTTAGGGGTGTGTGTGTGGTATATGTGGTATGTGCACTAATACAGGCCATAAGAAGACATATCAGTAGTCCTCCTCTGCTCTTTCACCTTATCTCGCTGAGCCAGGGTCTCTCCCTGAACCTGGAGCTTCATGTTGTTTTCCAGCTAGACTGGCTGATCACTGAGCCCCAGAAATCCTCCTGTCTCCACGCTCCCCAGCATGTGCAACCACGCTACGCTTTTTATGTGGGTATTGGGGATTGAACTAAGGTCCTTTTATGCTTGCCCACTGAGCCACCTTCCCAGTTCCAGCTAGTTAGATGCTGAGCACCTTAAATCTCAGTTACAGAAACGGAACAAAAGCTGGGCGTGGTGATGCACGCCTTTAATCCCAGCACTCGGGAAGCAGAGGTAGGAGGATTACCATGAGTTCGAGGCCACCCTGAGACGACATAGTGAATTCCAGGTCAGCTTAGGCTAGAATGAGTGAGACCCTACCTCGAAAAACCAAAATAAATAAATAAATAAATAAAAAGCAGAACAAAAGAATCAACACTTGTCTGGAGAACAATGGCAGGGGAAATATCCACGTTTATTAAATACAGCAGTTACTGTGTTAAGCCTTCAGATGTGTCACCTGCATTATAGATGATTAGTTCACCAGCTGTCTTGTACCAGGTGCTGTGTGTAACACAAGGTGTCTCCAGTCAAGGGGAAGGAATGGGAAGTTACTTTTTTTTTTTGGTTTTTCGAGATAGGGTCTCACTGGCTCAGACTGACCTGGAATTCACTATGTAGTCTCAGGGTGGCCTTGAACTTATGGCGATTCTCCTACCTCTGCCTCCCGAGTGCTGGGATTAAAGGCGTGCGTCACCACGCCGAACTGGAAGTTACAATTTTTGAAGCCTCACATTAGGTCTGATGTCAAACAATCACATGAGTCCAGAGATGTTCTCTTCATTTTATAGACGAGGAAACTCAGGCTCAGTAAGATCAAGCTTGTCAACCAGGGTCACCAGGGCCATAATGTGCCATTGAAGATGTGTGTCATGTGTGTATGGCACCCAGCCTCAGTTCTCTCAGGACCCCAGACTGCCTCCGTGGGGCATGTACTAGACAATGGAAACGGAACCACACTGTTTTCTGTCCACCATGAAAATTAAAAACTCCTGAGACCATTGATGATCAGGGTATTCAGGATTCCTGAAAAATCTAGTCTCAATCTTACAGGGGAAAAAAATGACATTCTGGGAATGGGTTTGAGTTTTCTTTTCTAAATTTATTTAGTTACTTATTTTTATTGGTTTTTTGAAGTAGGGTCTCACTCTAGCCCAGGCTGACCTGTAATTTACTACGTAGTCTCAGGGTGGCCTCAAACTTATGGCGATCCTCCTACCTCTGCCTCCTGAGTGCTGGGATTAAAGGCATGCACCACTACGCCCAGCTCTAAATGTATTTATTTTCAATGAGAGAGAGAAAGAGAGGGAAGGAGAGGGAGAGAAAATGGGCATGCCAGGGCCTCTACCCACTGCGAATGAACTCCAGACACATGCACCACCTTGTGCATCTGGCTTTTCATGGATACTGGGGAGTCATACTTGGGTCTTTAGGCTTTGCAGGCAAGCAGCTTAACCACTCCATCATCTTTCCAGCCCCTTCCTTTTTTTTTTTTTTTAAAAAACACAATTATTTATTTGAGAGAGAGAGAAATGGGGAGAGAGAGAGAATGAGAATGGCCGTGCCAAAACCTCCTGCAAAGGAACACCAGGCTCATGTGCCACCTTGTGCATCTGGCTTTACATGGGCATTGGGGAATCAAACTCAGGTCCTGAGGCTTTGCAGGCCAGTCCCTTACCCACTGAGAAATCTCTCTAGCCCCGGGCTTGGGTTTTCTAGGGAGTCTGAGCTCTATCCCAGAGGGCCTAGGCTGGACCTCAATGCTTGGAAAAATTTCCTTTTCGACATTCTAAACCTACCTTGACCTTAACTCCCATAGGATCCGACACTTCCTTCTTTTAAGTTTGGATGTTCTCTAAACTGTCATTGCTTTTTCTCTCCCTACTGGTCATCTGGGTCCATCTATAAGATCATAACCCTTTTA
The DNA here is from genome assembly GCA_036365145.1 of Orientallactaga sibirica. NCBI lineage: Eukaryota > Metazoa > Chordata > Mammalia > Rodentia > Dipodidae > Orientallactaga > Orientallactaga sibirica. The sequence continues at coordinate 677,713 of JAEOAD010000284.1, forward strand.
GCATTGTTTGTACTTTCTTTTAAAGTTATCTTTCTTCTTTCTAATTCCTTTTTGCTTATCTTTGGCTCTGTTTACAAGAAACCTCTCTTCCCTACACCAGCTCTTTCAGCCTCTTACCTGGAGGCCTCTTGCTTGCTGGTTAAAGGCAAAATTTTATGCAGGCAACACAAAGCAATTTTGACCCACTTACTCTTTTCTGCCTCAGTGGGGTTTAGCAACGTGTTCAGAATAGCAGCGAGAATAAAACCTTTTGTCCACTTGTGCTGAGGTGAGGCGGTGGGAACAGAACAACACAGGGGAAGTGACAGGAGGATGGGTCTGGACCAAGAAAATGAAGCTTTAACTTCCTTATACTTGAATGAACAAGAAAATATTTTAAGAAGTGGCTTGGATTTTTGCAGAAATGACAAGACTACAACTCTTTCTACATGAGCTTAGAGAAAGATTTTCAAAGACACTAAGAGAATCTTTGTGTATTCTCACACATAATCTTCTCTATCCATTTTGAAACATTTTGGACATCATATACCTCATTTTGGTGGTGTGAAATCAGCCATGGCCTCCAATGATTCCATGCTGATGGAATGGAATGGATTATTATTATTTTTTTCATGGTTATCCAGGAAGAAAAATGTAAGCTATTAATCCTTGTCTGTAGCTCTGCTCCAGTATACAAATTGCTCCGGAGGGAGATAGCCTGGTTTACGTTTACTGTGATACTCCTGCATCCTGGAAGTTCAGGAGTGAGGAGATGTGACTAGGAATGAATATTCGGAAACTGGTAGTCAGCATGGACAAGAACGAGCACAGCGGACAGGGAGGTCAGCTCCTATCCCCAGCAGGAGAGGCCTATGGCTGGGTGAGGCCTGGCTGTAGTCTTGGACCTACAATCTCTTACCTGTGTCTTTACATTGGACTTTTTGTGTTCGGGACATGATTGGGGACAATTATTTAAGGTCCCTCTAAGCTCTTAAATGTTTTGGATTTGTTCACAGAGATAAGTATAATGTTGGGAACGTGAAAATGTGAGTTTTAGAGGAAGGCCAGAGATCCAGGGAATCTTGTACAGTGTGGAAAAGGTCATGGCTACAGAGCCTGGAGCTCTGCTTTTCTGTTGTGTCTTTTGTGAACATAGGTTACAATTTGATGGGCTGGGAAGATGACCTCAGCAGTTAAAGGGGCTTACTTGCAAAACCTGATGGCCTGGATTTGACACACGAGTGTCCCTGTAAAGGCAGATTCACAATGTGGTATATGTGTCTGAAGTTCATTTGTAAGGGCAGGAGGCCCTGACTTGTCCATACTCTGTCTCTTTTTCAAATAAAGAAATAAAAATATTTAAAAAGAAAGGATTTGAAGCTCCTTGGGCCTCAGTGTCCTTGTGCCTTAAACAAAGATCAGAAGTTTTTTTAAAGCTTATCAGTGTTTCTAATGCTAACGTACTATGCCATAGGTTCGCTTTCCTTTTCTTTGTCCAAAAAGAGACTCAGAACGTCACAGCACAGTGAGTATGTTCTGATAGAAACGAAACTAAGTGGATTTGATAGCAGCAATAATGAAACTTGTTTCTCTACTTTCATTCCTACCAGAAAATAAGAATGTGCTGGCTTTGATTCTATTTTACGTGTGTGTTTATGAAAAGCTTCTTTTTCTAGACATTAAGGTTTATTGGGACAGGGCCTCTCACCTCTGCAGGCATGTTACAGCCACTAGGTAAAAGTTTGGTAATTGACTCTATCCTGGGTCAAGCTGCTCTTTTTTACTGCAATGACCATTCTTTGCTGATGCTGCCCTTAAATGAGATAAGGTGCTTCCTTGGTTAAGGAGGACCAGGCATATTTTGAGGCTTGATTGCACGCACATTAGAACCACATTAGAATCTGGAAACCTGTTTTGCCTGTGACTTTGGGGTAGAAAGGAGTTAGACCCAGGAGGACAGTCCAGTTTACATAAGGTGAGGGACAACAAAGGATTCTTGGTCCCAGCACGGAGAACAGTGCCCTACTGGTATGGATTGTACCAATAAAAGCGCCACGAAAAGATCCGAGTGAAGAGAGGCAAGGGAGAGGAGACAGAGTCTAGTTAAGGTGGGGTGGGTGTGGTGCAGGGAGGCTCAGAGACCTTCTCTGTCCTTGGAATGCCTTTCTGATTCAGTGTCTATGAGACATCAGAGGGAAGATTGTACGGCTCAGCCAAGCAATAATTGCACAGCCCACGCACGCACTGGATCAGGATCCATTAAAAATAATGGGAAAGAGTGACACCAGGAGTTTGGGTGTGCAAGGAGGTATAGCAAGGGGGAGTTGGCAGAGAGATGGGTAAGTTCCCCCTCTTAATGATAATTAATGCCAGCAAAGGCTGCTGGGAGAAGGCCCTGGTCTGCATTCATGAGGGGTGGGAGAACAGCGATTTTTTTTTTTTTTTATGGAGACACTGTAGCTGAAAATTTTAGAGAGGCATTTGTGTTTCTCATTAATATGCAGGTTGGGTAGTGGCTACTGAGAGTTGAGTTGAAGACAGAGACAATCTATACCGGCCATTAAAAGAACCACAGTCTAATGGGCACAGCTATTTCATTTCTCTCAAGTTTAAGCATTTCTCCTGGCAGTTTCACCCTTAAAAACCTGACAATTTAATATATTTGAGGGTTTTTAAAATACTGATTATTTATATTCTTCCTATGTGGATGGTGACTTAATTTTCTAAATCCCCACCACTTACATACAATTATGATATTCTCCTATCTCATTTTTAAATGATGCACATTTTTTTTGCACTAAAACTTACTTCTTCCTATTTTAATCTATTGGATTCATTTATTTTCTGTCCTACATAGTCCAATTAAACCAAAGGTCTGCCTTGTTTCAGGATACTGGCCGAGACCAAATAGGATAACCATTACTGGTTACCCATGTCACCACCTGTATAGGTGGTGACCTACCCATGAAATCTAACTTTTGAGATCTGTGAACATTATCATCCATTCAAATCAAGTAAATCTATTCTTTGCTAACACTCATTATTTCACTTATGAGAGCTCAATTAGAACAATGAGTAAATGTATTGGATACTACATTTTTTTTCTTTCCTTTTTCCTTCCTTCCTTCCTTCCCTCCCTCCTTCCCTCCCTCCTTCCCTCCCTCCTTCCCTCCCTTCCTCCCTCCTCCCTCCCTCCCTCCCTTCCTTCCTCCCTCCCTCCCTTCCTTCCTTTATTTTTTGTTTGTTTTTCTGAGGTAGGGTTTCACTCTATCCCAGGCTGAACTGTGTAGTCTGTATAGTCTCAGGGTGGCCTCCAACTCACTGCAATCCTCCTACATCTGCCTTCTGAGTGCAGGGATTGCAGGTGTGCGCCACCACACCAGGCCAGTTTTTCTGAACCACAGAAGTGGTAGAAAGAAAGGAGGTAAGTAAGCTTATCAAGAGTGTGTGGCTCCCCTTGGTCCTAATTCATCAGCGAGGGTGAGAGCATCATGCAGGGGGTAGGCAGAACGAGAGAGAAGAGGCAGAGTGTGGTGAACCATGAGGCTGTATCCCCCAATGCCATTGTTGTACTGTTAAGAAATCCCACCACATCTGACATCCATATTTAAACATTAGTAGAACACCTTCCAAAGCTGAGCAGAGTGCTTTTGGCAGCAAACTTCTTTTAAAACTATCAATAACTTGGGTTAGAGAGATGGCTTAGTGGTTAAGGCGCTTGCCTGCCATGCCAAAGGAACCAGGTTCAATTCCCCAGTATCCACATAAGCTAGATGCACAAGGTGATGCATGTATCTGGAGTTTGTTTGCAGTGTCTAGAAGTCCTGGCATGCCAATTCTCCCTCTCTCTCTATCTTCCTCTTTCTCTCTCAAATAAATAAATAAATAAAAATAAAATATTAAAAGAATTATCCATAACTAGATTTCTCCACTAGCTCACTTAATAAAGAGTTGTCTTTGTTTAGTGGTGCCACGTGTTGTTCTTTGTTGAAGTATACACAAGTTCTAGGTATTTTCACAGTGTGGATGGTTATTTTTAAAAGCTCCCAAGTTCATTCTTACCGAAGGTTCCTTGCCAGAAAATTGAGGTACGGGACACAGGGCAGCTTCCTGCCATTCAGCATAGTGGTCTTTACAGAAGGTGACATTGTGCACTGAGAGACTCTCTGGAGTTTGTCCTCGGATAATCTGACTTATTAAAAAAACACAGAAACGTCAGGCTGATTTGGTGTGGTCGGTTTTGCTACACACAAATTTCTCCTCTACAGTGGGCTCTGGAGCGACGCTTCCTTTTCTTCAAACTTGGGCTGTCACTCATTTCTTTCAGCGTCTTTAAAAATAGGCATTTAAAAAGCTTTGGGTAACTTTGAAGATCCCAGAAAAGAAGTGCCCCTCTGTGGTATCCTGTGTTACACTGAAAGTGTCTCTATTAGAGAATTCATAATGAAGGAAATTGTTTGAACACATCCTTTTGTAGACTGTTGAATTTAATTAGGTTTCATCTTGTCCTGATTGCTGATTTGGGCTAATTGGCTAACTTTGTACTATTTGGTTCTTATGCAGATTGATTTAACTTCTCCCCTTCTTAGTTTGTGCCTGAGTGCTTAGAAGTTTCCAAGTGAACAAATCAAAGGCAGTGCCTGTAATCCTGGTAGTCTTTCCCCCCTAGTGACCACTAGCAGCCTTAGCTTTTGACAAGGTCAAAAGAGGTCATTATGAAGTGTGTCTTCAAGACTGTGTTGATGAATTTAAGAGGAGAAGGAGAAGCCAGCCGGCATGAATGGAGCACTGTAGGAAGAGTCCTGTAGTCCTGCCATGTCCTATCTGCCACAAGTGTTCTATGGACTGACCTTTGCAAATTGCTTCTATATAAACACGCAAAGGTCATGCCTGGTACCTTTGAAATGCCAAAAAGGACCAGGCCTTGACGTCACCCACTTTGGGAGCTGCTCAACAGCGAGGTGCTCATGAATGAGATACCTGGATTCATTTGAGGTTTTCATAGGCTGAAAAACATTAGCACCACATCAATTCATACCCTGGGTCACCTGTGGAGTAGTGTCCCCCCTTTTGCATCGTAGGGCATAAGAGGAAGGGACAGTAACGCCCTTAGGAACATTCTGGTGTCAGCTAGAACTGATACTTTAGCCTTTGTCCCACTTTGTTTTATGGAAGTCATGCACACTTGATACCATTCCGTGGGGTCAGATGAGCACGAGTGGGTAAATCTCGCAGGTACAAATGATGCCCACACAGAAACAAGGTGGATAGTGAGTGGGAGCCAGAGGCAAGCTGCCATGCATTTCAACATCTCCATTCTCAGGTGTTTGGCAATATTCCCCATGTTGTCTAAAAGAGGCCCCAGATCATTCCACAAATGCTGTATTATTAGAATGTTTAAAAAAATTTAACCATCTCCGTTGACGCCATCCCATAATAGGTAGACTTGTGAGCTTTAAAATAGTCCAATAATCCTACTGTTCTTGATTTTTTTTTTCCAAGGTAGGGTTTCACTTTATATTCCAGGCTAACCTGGAATTCACTGTGTAGTCTCAGGGTGGCATTGAACTCAGGGCGATCCTCCTACCTCTTGCTCCCAAGTGCTGGGATTAAAGGCGTGCACCACCCACCTGACTGGTCTTGATATTTTATGCTGAATTAGCAAATTTTGATGTAAACAGTAGCTACAGAATCCATCAAGCTGAGAAGATTAAACAAAGCCTTTCAACTAAGTTAAAAATAACTAAAAAAAAGGGGGGGGCTGGGGAGATGGCTTAGCAGTTAAGGTGCTTGCCTGTGAAGCCTAAGGACTCATGTTTGACTCTCCAGGTCCCACGTAAGCCAGACGCACAGTGACATGAGCATGCAAGGTCGCACATGCACACAAAGGGGTGTGCACATCTGGAGTTCAATTGCAGTGGCTGAGACACTGGTGGGCCATTCTCTCACTCTCTTTCTCTCTCTCTTTCACTTTCGCTGTCATGCATTAAAAAAGAAAACAGGCCAGTCTGTTGGACTTGCCTCAAAAGAAAAAAAACAACTAAAAAATTCATCTTATGAAATATTTGAATATCAAAATTATCTCTAACAAGATGCCCACTGACATTCTCTCATGCTTCTGAAGTGTGCCGTGGGTGCAGGGGTTATGCGGGCATCAGTTCTATGAAGGGGACGGTTTCCTCATCTGTGGGCTCTAGCTGGTACGAGCTTGGGCCTAGGGAGGAGCATCGGACAGGCAGACTCACACTCTTGAGTAGAACACAGGACTACTCCACACCTACCCAGCCTGCTTGGAAAGAAAAGAAAGGCGAGATTCCCAGCCTGAAATAGCCAATTGCAGATACTTTTGAGCTGAAAGTCAAAGGACAGGGAGCCTTCATCCAGTCGTTGGCACAAACATGAAGGTTGGCTGATTAAGTGTAAGCCTTGTCTTCAGTGTGGATGTGTCATGAAAGCTTAGGATGGAGAGGAAGCTCTTAATGAAAGCCAGGTGGTGAAGCAAGAATTATGACCCCTTCCAGAAGCAGGGTGCTGACCGGGAACAACTTCACCTGTGTGGACGGAGCGCACAAGTGACCTGCTCAGCTCTAAATCCCCAAAATCTGTATGGGACCTTGTGTCACCAGGGCATGGCCTTCGTAGGCCAGGCGTCCTGGGAAACCGTGCTTCTGCTCCTCCAGGTCTGTGAGGACATGGGTCCCCGTGGTCCACAACCCTCCATGTTTAGCAGAGGCAAGTGTAGGAGCGTAAGGGCTGCAGTAGGAAATTCTGTGGGTGTAGGAGGTGAGAGAAGGCAAGCCAAGCGGGTGTTGACATCACCAGTTGCATTGTTACAGGAGACAAGAGACAAGGAAGGTTTAACTGACACACACACACACACACACACACACACACACACACACACACACAATAATGGGTAGGACCTACTTTACAAGGCTTGCTAACAGTGTATTGATTGGTTGTCTAAAGATTAGTGTCTTCTGTCTGACTCTCCCATTCGTTCGTCTGGGCCCTTGAGTACATTGCTTAATTCTCTGAACATTTGGTGTCTCCTTAGGAACTGGGAGCCCACCGCCTTGTCTGCTTGACAGAACAGTGGTCAAGGTCAAGTTGATCTTGCATCTGGGTGTGCTTTGAAAGCTGTAGCATGACTATGAAAGGCATCAGCCTATGAAAGAATTCAAAAGGAACAAGCTTATTTTCCAACAGCAATCAATCAATTAATTACCTCAATTATGAATTAATGAATTAATGAATACTTAAAGAACTGAAAACATGAGAATGAACACATTGTGCACCCTCAAATATCTCAGAGGCTAGGTCTGCTCCTTGATGAAGGTATTAACACTATCAGGAGAGCGTTGAATGCCAGAGCATAGTCTTAGGGGATAGGTGTCTGGGCAAAGAGGAGTCTCAGAAGGTACATGGGAACCAGAGACTCAGAGTACTGAGTTTTTCTCTGATCACTGTGATGATTAATGGGAGAACTGATCTGGAGCCCAGGCCAGACATCTCCATTTCTCACCTTCTCCTCGCACACACTGGGCTGCCGAGTTGATGATATTTGTTAAGCAACAGTAAAATCTGGGTGTCAGAAGTGTGCCTTCTGACTAGCCCCACATAATTTGGATTGTAGAAACAAGGTACTGAAAGAGACATGGATCTCCTGTCATCCAGAACTCATTAGATCCCTGAATCTTATAAACATGTCAAGACTCCCTAGCGGAGACAGTGAAGGAAGATAAATAGTAAACTTTTCCATCCACATAGTTTCTATTCAGTATTACAAAAGGAGTTTACAATAGTGAATGTGCGTTTTCACATGTCCCCTTTAAACATTCTGCCTGTGGTCACTTTATCAAAAGGAAGATTATTCCTTTTTTTTTAAAAAAATGCTTATTTATTCATGAGACAGAGAGAGAGGAGAGAGAGAGAGAGTGTGTGTGTGTGTGTGTGTGTGTGAGAGAGAGAGAATGGGCATGGCAGGGCCTCTAGCCACTGCCAACAGACTCCAGACGCAAGCACCACTTTGTGTATCTGGCTTTATGTGGGTCCTGGGGAATTGAACCCAGGTCATTAGGCTTTGCAAGCAAGTGCCTTAACTGCTGAGCCATCTCTCCAGCTTACATTATTTCTTAACACTCTGAGCATCATATGGCCTTACCCTGTCCCATGGATAGCCAGACCAATGAAGAAGATGATGAAAATATGGTGTGTGTACCAGAACAACTCATAGGAGGACTGTCGGATGACTTCAGTAGACGAGGTCAAGATCAAGGTCAAAGCCAGAGAGATCACAAGGCCAGTCACACCTGCTATTGTTGTTAGTAACTCAGTGGTCAAATTCTGTGGAAAACAAATCCAGAGCATTAAAATGAACAAAAAATTCATATTTTTATGCAGGTTTGCATTTTCAGGGTTTAAGCAAAGAGCCACTCAAAATGATCTGGTCAGAGGTAGAGGACCTTAAGGAGGCCTGAGTACAATTCAATGTTCTTCTCAGAGGTGGAGGACCTTAAGGAGGACTGAGTACAATTCAAGAAACAGGCTTTTCAAGTCCTTCTTTCTCTCCCCGTCTCCATTATAGGATGAACACTGCTTTTACTTAAGTTTTGTATAATAGGGCTGGGGAGATGGCTCAGTGGCTAAAGTGCTTGCAAATCAAGTATGAGGACCTGTGTTTGGATAGCAGTGCCTTCATACAAGGCTGAGTGTGGTGACATGCGCCTCTGGTCTCAACACTAAGGGGGTAGAGACGCAGAATCCCTGGGGCTCACTGGTCAGCTAGACTAGCCCAGTTGGTGAGCTGTAGCCTCAGTGAGAGGCCCTGTCTCAAGGAATAAAGTGGAGAGTGACTGAGGAAGACTCTCCCCCAATGTGGACGAATGGCTTCCACATACACGTGCATGAACATAAACATACGGTACCCATACACACGCACACACACACACACACACACACGCACACACACACACGCGCGCACACACACACACGCACACACACGCACACACACACACCACACACATACATACACACATGCAAAAAATTCTAAAATCCTTTTATGTTTCCCACTTGTATAAATTAATTTCTATGTCAAAGCCACTATGTCGGTTTTAAATGAGAAAGAATTTAAAGGCAAAATGCTGTGAAGTAAATTCAAGTTTTAAGCTTTTAAATTTTTACAATACCAATGTGGATCACCATGCTTAATTGCATTTTTACATTAATAAACACATTTTTTTGCAAGGATCCTTAGGGGCATCTCTAATACAGCAGCTGCTCCCTCTGCTCCCCTGGTAGTTAGTCCTTGCTCTTACTTTTTAATTGGAAGGACCATGGCTTGCATTTCTTTCACATTAACTCAGGGGGCCTGGAATAAGGCTTGGTAAATCCTCATGATCAATAAATGTACAGCTATTCTTATCTGGTGGGTACTCCCAAGGGGCAGAATTCTGACCCATGAGTGCAAGGGACAGTTAAACAGCCTCTTAGACTAGTAATCACGAGGCATTTTGTTTTTCTTGTGGGTTTCCCGTCTTCTTGCTTAGTCATTAGTATTCACAGATCATCCTCCCAATGCTGAGCCAACCGTGAGCTCAATAAACTCACACTCTATCTTTTGTCAGTGAAACCTCATTAATTTGGGCTGCTTTGAGATCTGGAGGTAATTTGGACAGAGACTTCTCCATTGTTTATGTTTTTTTTTTTTTTTTTATTCATAGAGCAAAGAGTGGGATAAAATTGAAAGGGGTATGTGTACAACATTTGAAATTTTTTTTTGCAAGTATACTCAAACACTTTAGAAATGCATTTACAGCATATGATGTGGTAATTTAAAGTCATTCTTTGACGATTAAAATAGATCTCTACTTCTCTTTTCTTGTAACCCACTTATAGACTGGTATGAGTTATAATGAATTGTCTAAAGTAATTCCACTGCATCTCATTTGGAATGCCCTACAATGTTCACATTGTGTTATTGATAATCATCTCTCCAGACACCCCAAATTAGAGGGAATTCTGAGTTTAATTAGTACTTACACAGTAAAATGCTTCTAAAGTTTTGAAATGACTATGTGGAAAGTTGCTTAATTATCTCTTTAAAATGCTTTAAAAGTTATTTATAAAATACTATTTATCATATAGTGCCTTCGAGATGTCGAGATTCATTGTTGGATTTGTGCAGCAGCAAATTTTGTCAAATCTCAGTAGGGAAAAGTGTGAACACCAAACAGGTGCCCGGATAAATGCTGTGACTCAGCTAAGGGGAATTAAGGGCATTTCTGTGCTCTTAGGGCATCTGACGTTTGGATGTGTCACTGTGCACCTTGTACTTCTGTGGCTGTCACTTAAGAAAAGGTCGCTCACCTTGACCCGTGGCTTTATCTTGAAAACCTTCAGGAAAGGATTAGGAGTTTGACTTGGAGGAATCTCCCCCAAAATGGAATCTAAATTTTGCTCCCTCAGATCAAGCTGAATGAACCCACTCTTTCATCCACTGGAGTGGATGGCCTCGAATCTTTCCTTGGACAGAATGGATTTTTATTTAACCTTGTCTCCATGCTGGACGTTCTACTACAGTAGTCCATGGAAAAAGACAATGAACCACAAAGCCACGAAGAAAGAGGCAGAAGTGAATGAAGGGAGAGCATTGTCTTTTCCCTCTCAAGGTGGGATGCCATGGGTGCATTTTTCTTTTTTCTTCTTTTGCTTTCTGAAGGACATGCTACTCCAAGCATACAGGGATGATGCCACCAGCCATACGGATCTCTTTATGACCTTAGTTGGTCAGGATATGATTTTGCAAGCCAGCTATTCACACACGTGCCAAAATATGAGGCACAGCACAACAGATCCAGAAAACAATTTGCAAATTGAAAATTAAGACATCCAACCTCTCATCCTGGATTTAGATGGCTCCTCGCATGCTTTATGAATCTAACACTGGCAAGGAAAATCTGATCGTGAGATGTTTTCATAATTGAAAATATTTAAGGCTTTAATAGGTTACTGATTTCTAAAGGACCACATTTCTTTTTTACTATAAATTAATTGGCTGTCTTGTGTCTTTCTCTCTGCTCATAACATCCCAACAACATACTGGTTGGAAAACTAAAAATGAAAGTTGCAGTTGATACTAGCGTCGGGCAGAAACCTCTTATATGTGGGTCTTTTCTGAAAAGATTTTGAAATACATTGTTCTTGATAAAGACATGGGAAGGGAAGGGAAGGACTCTAGGCACGAGCCCTGTTGGTGTACAAGAACTCACCACGTGGAAGGTGCGGATGGGGTTGACGTAGCTCTCGTTTGGAGTGCTGCCAAGTTTGGCAAGGGCAGCCAGAAGTCCCTCAGCCCCTTCTGCTTGACTTAAGTGGTAGCGCTCCAGGTTGAACAAATGAGCAACAGTGTGGATTGCTGAGGAAGAGGAGAGAGCACGAGTCACGCACCATATCAAATTCACCCCTCTTTGTTGTTCCAAAACACTGTGTTCTCTTCTGGCCTAACAGCTCTCGGAGGAGAAGTTAGTTCTTTCTGTATCTTTCCCAGTGTCGTCTTTTTTTTTTTTAATTGACAACTTCCTTAATTGTAGACAATATCCCATGCTACTTCCCTCCCTCCCCCCTCCTTCCCCTTTGAAACTCCACTCTCCATCATATTCCCTCCTCCTCTCAATCAGTCTCTTTTCAATTTGATGTCATCATCTTTTCCTCCTATTATGATGATCTTGTGTAGGTAGTGTCAGGAACTGCAAGGTCATGGATATCCAGGCCATTTTGTGTCTGGAGGAGCATGTTGTAAGGAGTCCTACTCTTCCTTTGGCTCTTACATTCTTTCCGCCCCCTCTTCCGCAATGGACCCTGAGCCTTGGAAGGTGGGTTTGAGATGTTTCAGTGATGAACATTCCTGTGTCCTTTCTTTTCAGCACCATGGTGCCTTCTGATTCATCCCTTTTTTTGGTTTTTTGAGGTAGGGTTTCACTCTAGCCCAGGCTGCCCTGGAATTCACTATGTAATCTCAGGCTGGCCTCGAACTCACTCACGGCAATCCATCTACCTCTGCCTCCCGAGTGCTGGGATTAAAGGAGTGCATCACCATGCCTGGCCCTTTCTCAGTGTCTTGAAAGAAGCAGATTAAATACATCTGAAGATGATATAACTTACCACAATCATTTTAATTTTATTAAGAAATAATATCAGACTGGAGAGATGTCTCAGCAGTTAAAGCACTTGCTTGCAGTGCCTGACGGCCCAGGGTTCAGTTCCCCAGTGCCCATGTAAAGCCAGTTTCTTTCTCTGTCTTTCTCCCTCTCTGTCTTTCTGTGTTTGCAAGTAACTAAATATTAAAAAAAAAGAAATACAATCATTATCAATTCATCATAATTTAATTTTACATATATAATCCTTTGAAAGTGAAATAAGTCTTAGATCAGGATACTTTAAAAAAAATTAGGACACTTTTTATCCATAGAATATTTTATCTAGAAAAAATATATTGATAGAAATATAATGCAAAACTTCCTTAAGCCAGAAAGAATTCTTCTCCAATACTGTACCTCAGAGAACTAATGTACTGTATATAGGACACATAGGTTGATACCAGGGTTATGTCGCCTTTGTTCTTTTTCAGGAGTGTTGTCTGTTCTTTCCTTTATGAATCTAGCATACATGTATGTATGCTTCTACCTACTTATATGTACAATATAAAATTCTTTTTTTCTTTTCTTTTCTTTTTATTTATTTGAGAGAGTAAGAGAGAAAGAGACAGAGAGAGAGAGAGACAGAGAGAGAGAGAGACAGAGACAGAGAGAGAGAGAGACAGAGAAAGAGAGAGAGAGAGAGAGAGAGAGAGAGAGAGAGGAAGAGAATGTGCATACCAGAGCTTCTGCCCACTGCAAACAAACTCCAGATACATGAACCACCTTGTGCATCTGGCTTACATGAATCATGGGAAATGGAACTGAGGTCCTTTGGCTTTGCAGGCAAACACCTTAACTGCTAAGCCATCTCTTCAGCCCTGGTTATTCTTTTTTTGAAGATTTATATTTATATATTTATTATTAGAGAGAAAGAGAGAGAGAGATAGAGAGGGAGAGAGAGAGAGAGGGAGAGAGAATGGGCACACCAGGGCCTCTAGCCACTGCAAACAAACTCCAGATGCATGTGCCACCATGTGCATTTGGCTTACGTAGGACCTAGAGAATGGACCCTGGGTCCTTAGGCTTTGCAGGCATGCACCTTAAATGCTAATCTATCTCTTCAGCCCTGGGTTATTCTTATTGTATTAAAATAAAGCAGCATTTATGGAACTAAATATGTTTTCTACATTCTTTTTTATTGTTGTTGTTTTTTAAGACAGGGTCTCACTCTAGTCCAGGCTGACCTGGAATTCACTTTGCAGTCTCAGGCTGGCCTCGAACTCACAGTGATTCTTCTACCTCTGCCTCCTTGAGCACTGGGCTTAGAGGTGTGCGCCACCACTCCCAGCGTGTTTCCTATATTCTTAAGAAGCAACCTCTACTATCTAATTCTGATAACTGGTGGTGTCTAAATTCCCAACAAACTGAACCAGTTCAGGATTATGGCATCACCTGCCCTGAAGATTCTGTATCTGATGCTACTCTTGCTGGCTTTCAAAATCTGTTGGGAAGCCAGTAGTCACAACATTCAGATGATGGCATCCTCCTGCTTGGGAATCCCAGCTGAACAGCCACTTGATACCAACCACTGGGCTGAGATTCAAGTGTGAATTAAGGATTTATTATGCAGGATGTAGATCATTTCCAAGCTTTATAACCATTCTTCAGCATCCGCAAGGAGAAGTGGAATGACCTATGCCTGTCATGGTCTGTGCAAGCGATGGGTGGGTGATGGGCTTCTCTATGGCTGTCCATTGTGGGTTGACATATGCAGGAATGAAGGAAACTATGATCAAGAGGAATTTCTGAGAATATCGCTACTATTTTGGACTCTGTGGTCATAGTTACACATTTCTTTAGAAATGTCTCCTTCTATTTAGTAGAATTTTCTTCTCTGTTGCCTGAATTGCTTCCACCAGAACCATTCCTTTGTATGCTTTTCAGGGTTATTTCAGACCCAGTTTATAAGTTGTTTTCCATACACCTTCTTCACTTCCATGGCACGCATAATCATTCGATTAATGCATTTTCCAGAAATTATTGTTAGAGTTTTTCTTCATGTTTGTATGCCCCAAGGGACTTTGATGCCTCAAGACATTCTTGAAATCTCAGCCCTGGCACATTGCTTAGCATCAGTAAGTATTTAATAATTGTTTGCTAAGTGACAGTGAAGTTACAGTAAGTTAGACGGGATAATGAAAGAGTCAGGAAATCAATCAATTCTAATTTTCTACTTTGGTGATATATACCTCCTGATGTACACATACATATATACACATATACACACATATATACATATACATGTACACACACGTATGGTCACAGCATATCTTTCTTTCGCCTTAAGTTTAAAAGCAAGGCAGACATTGTTTTACTTGAGAATCACCACAGAAAGCAAAACATTTGATATGGTTTCTGCAGCCATGTTGTTTAATGCATTTTTTTTTTTTATTAATTTATTTGACAGAGAAAGAGGGAGAGAGAGAGAGAGAGAGAATGGGCACACCAGGGCCTCCAGCCACTGCAAACGAACTCCAGATGCATGTGTCCCCTTGTGCATCTGGCTAACGTGGGTCCTGGGGAATCGAACCGGGGTCCTTTGGATTTGCAGGTGGATGCCTTGACTGTTAAGCCATTCCTCCAGCCCGTTTAATGCATTCTTATGAATTCAGTGGGGATTACACGGCCCCAAATAGTGTATTTTCCCCTTAGGTTCTACAATAGTTTGGATGCAGTTTGTTCCTCGAAGGTTCATGTGTTAAAATCCAGGTCAGCAGTGAAGCAATGTTGAGAAGTGGTGAGACCTTCAAGAGGTGGGTCCTAGCAGGCGGACATCACTGTGCTCTGGCTTCTTGCCTCTCTATGATCTTTCTCTCTCTCTTAATCCTTTTCTCTCTGTTTCACTTGGATGTGATTCATCCAAGTGCGTGTGTGTGTGTGTGGTGGGGGGAGGGTGATTGACAGAGCTTGCATTGGTTTGCAATTTCTCTTTCAAGACTGTGAGATAAACATACCTCTTATCCTTATGAAGTACCAAGCATTAGGCTTCCCCATAGAGTGATGGAAAATGGACAATATACATATTCCAAGAACCATAGGATGGAGAGATAGCTTAGTGGTTAAGGCACTTGTCTGCAAAGCCAGAAGATACAAGTTTGATACCCCAGTACTCATGTAAAGCCAAAATACAAGGTGACACATGCATCAGGAGTTTGTTTGCAGTGGCTAGAGGTCCTGGAATACCCATTCTTTCTCTCTCAAATCAATAAAATAATAAAACCATGCCTGTGAGGCAGTTTGCCTTCCTTTGCTTCAGCATCTGCAAAGCTAGAAAGGTTACCAGCTATAGTCTTTGCCAATATGGTGTACATACTATGGGAACATGAATGTTGTCCATAACTTCTGATAATTATTCTAAGGTAATATTTCTTATAGTTAACATATATTGAATGTTTTGCTAGGCACCAGACACTCATCAATGCTGAAAGTATATTACCTGACTTAATCCTCAGGTGTTATCGTAGTCCCATTTTAGAGATTGGTATTCGAGAAGAGAATAGTAAAGGTGATATGAAACCCTGCTTATGGGACTTCAGGGTTCCATCTTTTGACGTGTGGTCGTATTGTTTCATTGGGTTAATCAAATGCTGTTATACTTCACTGCATACTCCAAACTGGTTTCCCTTATGAAGTTAGATACTCTGAATGACTTACTTGATTCCTTTAGTGTACAATCAAAGTGCTGCTGAGGGAAATGATTGATCCTGACATGTGGAATCCTTTACACTCCACCCTTTCACCCTTTCTTCTCTACTGGGAGCATTCTTTGATTCTCCCCGCCATGGAGCCAGGGGCTGGGTCGTTCCCATTTTGTGGGAGTAGAAGGTGGAGGACTGGCTTACAGTTGGATGGTATACACGTGCCAGTCAGGAAGAGAATCCTAAACGAAAGCTCTTTTGTGCTGTTCCGTTGTCATAACATTCCTCTCCTATGCTATGCATTGCTGATCATAATCTGTTTTCTATTAGATTGATTTCCACACGAGAATTTGACACTGTTAAACTGCATTTAAGTATGTGGAATGGATGAGTAAAGATATCGACTACTTATTCATTCTTATCGCCAGGTCTCCCCTAACACAGCAGAGGACACTAATGAAGGAGCCTCAGAAAACCCAAATGCTCTTCAAGAGGCAGCTTCCCAGGGAATATGCCCAGAGCTGTTTGCATACATTTCCTTGTACTTTCACTTTTATGTCCTAAGTGTTCCTTGGCTTCAGCTCTCTCCATCTTGTTTCGGTTTTACAAGATAGAAGATTAAAACATGGTACATTTTACTTGTCTCCAAGTCCCTCAGAGTGAAAATGGCCTGTACCCATTTTATGTAAAAATTTTATTTTCCTCCTGGGTCTGATCTCAATTTTATTGTGATCTTGGATTAAAACTAAAGATATGCCAAGTACTAAATCTAGGATTGGTGGGGTTTGATGAAGACCAGAAGAGACATTGTTTTTAGACATTCAACTTTTTATTCTTTATACATTTAGTTTTTTTGTGTGTGTGTGTGTGTGTGTGTGTGTGTGTGTGTGTTATTGTTGTTGTTTGAAGCAGGGTCTCACTCTAGCCCCAGGCTGACCTACAACTCACTCTGTAGTCCACTAGCTGTCCTTAAACTCATGGTGAATCCTCTTACCGCAGCCTCCCCAGTTCTGGGATTAAATGTGTACGGCACTACACCTGACCCGTTTTTAATATGAACATCCATATTATTGGGATATGACAACAGTTGTTTCAGATATGTGATGCAAAGCTGAGAAGGTTGATTTGGCTCCCTCTCAGTCATTGGGACCATTTCACATTGTTAGATTTGGTGTTAGTATGTAGTAGAAAGAACCCTGATAAGAATGCTTTCAGTTACTTAATTTCTTACAACCTCTATTTTCTCATCTGTAAAATGGGTGGATTGGGCAAAAACTACATGATAGCTCTCTTCCAGCTATGTGGCTCTTATGTCTTTCTCCGAAGTTAACTGGTAACATTTATTCTAAAACAATCTATAGGGTGATATGAAATTCATATTTTAATTTGTTTCCAAAATCAACATAGGCTTAAATAAGGGATTTTCAGTCTCATAGTAAATCCACTGCCAAATGCTTCAAATAAGCTCTTTCTGGTGCCGTCGTCTACTTCCCACAATACACTGCTTTGTCCTTGGAGGAGCCCAAGCAGCACATTTCCACACCCCACTCCAATGTGCCAGGCTTAAATGTGCTGCCACCCGGTCTTGTTACCATTTTATTTTCTTGCCAAAGTACTTTTAAAGGAGACCAGCTATCTTGGAAATGCTATGCATGCACGATTAATTGGTGTGTGAACTTCAGAGTTCCGATAAGGAACTTTTATTGAGGAGTGAACAACAACAACAAAAAAAATAGTGAAGGCTGCAATTAGAGCCAGTGGCCTTTTCCTTCTTTCTTTCTTTCTCATTCTCCCCTCCCCTCCCCCCCAGATCAAAGGAAGCCTAATTGTGGGGACTATTGGGAGGGTGGTCCGTTCTAGCTCCCTTCTGCCTGCCACACAGCACTCAGTTAACAGTTGTTCTGGAGTTAGTCAGCCTCTAATTAAGCAGCCCTTGAAACAACGACCCAGGAACAAATGTTGGCTGGGGCTTCTACAGGCACAGTGTGGCTGAGGGTTCCAATGTGAGGAGCTGGGAGAGGACCCATGGATTCTGGCACCATGTGTGTGTGTTTGTGAATCGCATTAAATCCTACCAGGCAGGACTGAGCTTGCACACCTGCAGCAGAACTGGTGTGTAGCAGCAATTCAAGGGTCGGATTCTAAAGAGCTGGTGTTGGTGGGGCCAGCTCTACCTCTGCGCCTCCAAATCACCATTTTCTCAATGCCTTTATTTCTGAGCCCACTCTTAACCAGCCCCTGTTCTGTTTATTGATGTTTGGGCAAACTAATTTTAGCAACTCATCAGGAACTGCACTCAGGGTAATTGTACACCCCTGGAACCTGGCAGACACACGCTGAAGAATTTGCCTCAAAGAGCTGTGCAGGTCACAATTTACAGCCTCCTTTGATGGAAACTCAGGCTCAGAGTGCTCCTTTTCAATTGGAAGGGTCTTCAAGGTCTACTGTGGACCAGGGAATCCAGAAAGATCCACATTAATAAGAGTATAGAGGTTGTGAAATGGCGATTTTTATACCAGCGGGGTTACAGGTCCCACAAAATGATTTATTAGTGGTTGGAGAATGCTGGGCAGCTCTTATCACAGGCAGGCAAGCAAGAAGACAGGAAGCCAGAGGAAGGGCTCCTGTCATTGTCATTTTTTTTTTTTTTTTTTTGGAGGAGATGCCCCTGATAATAGAGACCATTGTTTTGTATCTTTCCTCCTCCTCCCTAGCCTCCTTCCACCAGTCCCTAATTATATCCTTTAATGATCTGACCAATTAGAGCCTGCAGCTCAACATCTAGGGGAACGGATGAGAAATTAGAGGTTGGCGTGCAAACTTCTCTGTGGATGCATTTCTTCCAAGGTTACACACCTCTATTAAGCCAGTTGGCTATTTGCAAAGCAGCGTAATGGGCGAGTCTAATAAAATAAGCACAAGGACACGGCGGCTGCTCCCCAGTGAATACTTCCAGAAAGACAACATGTGAGAAGCAAGCAAGGTGTAGCTATGAAACCGGGGCTTTGCATTCCCGTTCCCCAACCCCCCACCCCACGAAAAAAGTAGTTGCCAGCCACATTTCTTAGTTAATGTGCGATGCCTTAATTGCTTTGTCAGGCTTTGAGAGCAGAGAGCGTGCTTTCCAGCCTCCTGCCTTTGCTCAGGCTGCAAACCTTGGCTGCACGGCGGGTTGCCATGGAGGACAGGAGGATAGCATTTTGCTCCCAGATGCAGCTCTGACTCTGCTGGGGGAGCCCCTGGGAGATGTTCGGGAGCCCTGCAGAGCAGCGGGGGGTTCAAAGAGGAAGTGGGGTGGAAAGAATACTAATGCTCCCCAGGGGTTTGGGAGGGGAAGAGGGAGGAAAGAACGTGCTGGTTTCTCTCCTTGCAGCAGAAAGTGAATTTATTATCTTAACGATTGGCATCATTTTGCATCAGTTGACTTCTCAAATCTTATGTCTCTGCCACCCAAAGCCAGGGCCCAGCTATCTTGCACCTTTCCCATCGATTACTTAAGCTGCTCTTACACTCCTGTATCTACTTAACCTGGGGTTTGGCCCAGTCTGTTGGGGAACTGTTGTGTGACATGGACCAGGGATGCTAAGTTGGAAGAGACCCCTCAGAGGATGAGGACCACCAGTGCTGTGACCTTTGTGGGCAAGGGCACTGGGCCCAGGGGAAGTGAACTAAGTGGGTCCTGGATATGGTGGTATCTTCTTCACTGGAGGGGTGTTATACGGGGAGAGGGCATTTCATCAAAGGGAATGTCTGAGCAGAGGTACAGAAAGCTCTGCAGACTGCCCAGGGGGAAAAGGCCAGGAGGATGTGAGAGAGACAAACCGGTCAGGGAGGGTGGGCTAGATCAGGAGAGCCTGTGAAGTTTGCACTTCATCTTGTTGACAACAGCAGCAAGTGAATGACCTATTCTATAGATTTCCAAGTAGATCCGGCCCTGAAAGTAATCTGCACCTCTCATGGAGGTGGACAAGTTGTATACATGGCTCTTCTTTCAGTTCCACAGAAGACCCAAGAGACTTAATGGGAGCTCACACAACCACCGGTAGCAGAGACAGAAAGTAAGCTGGTCATCTGGTTCCAGTCCCATGGTGCCCACACTAAGTCATATGCCGGTGTTGACCATAGGGCCTAGATGGGTTCTGTTAGGGTATCCTGCTCACGGGAGATATTCAATAAACATTACCAGCGCATACATGCTGTTGATAGATGGGCACAAATATAGAATATATGCCCAGTGGTTTATGGAGAAAGCTATTTCATGCCAATTTTCCTGATGAGTTTTGATGACTCTCCTCCCCTTTCTTTATAATATCTACAATTTAAGAGTCCAATTCTGCCTTTAAACTATGGTATTTATTTTTTGCCATTTTACAGTGTTATATCTCTCCTTGTAATGCAAAAAATGAAAGTTTTTTTTAAAAAAAGATTTTAAAGGAAACCTAGAGGTTTCCTTGAATCCCTTCTTAGATGAGCCCATGAAAGTGTGCTCTGGCCTCTGCCTGGACACCACACATCACAGGGGGCTCAGTGCCCTTAGGGGGACTCTTATCTTTATGTTGGATAATTTCAAGGTGTGGAAGTGACTTTCATTTCTGAGCTGAAATCTGTCCTCCAGAGCCCTGACTCATTCACCAAAGGCTCTAAGCACACATGTGTGCTCTAAACTGACACAGGCCCTAACCAGACTTGTTCCCCATCCTCTGTCCCCAGAGCTGGTTTTCTCTACGACATATCGTCTTTTTACCCTCATTTCTCATCATGCCATAAAGACATTCTGTAAAGCATATCTCTGGTTGGTTTGATCTGGTGTTTAAGGCAATCAATGGGGAGAAGCTTCCCCGCATGTCTCACTGCACACCCAAAGTTGTGTTAATTGGCACTCGGGCACCGTCTGTCATGTCTTGTTGCTTAATTAAATTCACATTTGTTTTGAGTGTTCCTTTTAGTCTGCTATTTTTTATGCATGAGAGGATAAAAACAAATGAGGAAAACATTTTATAGTTAAATTAGTTTGAGGGAAAGAGCCCTGAATCATAACTCTTTATCGTTTCAATAGCCTTTTATTGCAATGTCTTTGTTTTCTAGCAAATCCACAAGCCGGTGACGACTACCCCCATTTCCTCCTCACAAGTGTCTCATCCTGGACATAGGAGCTAATTTCTAGTTGAATTAGAAGTATAATAATAACATTAGCGGTTCAAATCCCCATGAAGATTCAGATTTTAAAGATTCTTCTAGTTCTGCTAGCTCAATATCACTCAGAACTTGGCTTACATGACCTTTCATTCTTTTCCCGCCTGTAGTACCAGAGTAAGGAACAAACTATTTCTTATTGCACAAACACAAGCATTTTCTGCATCTGTATCTAATATTCATTAAATCATGATAGCCATTTTCCTATGAGTGTGAGTGAGGTTTTTGAGCATTGGTCAATTTTATTTCTGGTAAACATTATATTGAATAACAAAGTGTTCATTTTCAAGTTGGTATTTATCATTGTATCACCAACAAGCCAAGTTATTCACACATGAAAGGAAATTCCACTAACTTTTTTTGGACACATTGAGTTCTTATGGGAAAAAATCAGATGAATATCAGCTAAAATTTTCAAAAAACTGTTAATGTAAAGTTGATATGGTCATATGGAAATTGAAATTTTTTCTTACCTATGAGTGTAATTAAGGATAGATTAAAACAAAACTACACCCAGAGGCATTGTCTCCTCACAATAACTGACTGCTGCTCTCACAATGCATAACCCACAATCCCATGGGGAATGCCAGCAACCCCACCAAGGGGGGGGGTCACCCTGTGGGCAGGGCGGAGGGAAAAAGTGGTACCAAACACATGATGTATCCACACAAAATATGTTCTTAATAAAAAACAGTAAATAAAAAACACAAGTTATCTGCAAAAGAAAAAGAAAAAACCCCCAAAACTACAAAATTAGATATTAGATATTACAATATCCACTAGGCAATTAGTATGTACTTACTTGCATGAATAGCTACACCATAGGCGACCAATTTGTGGAACTTGAGGTTTTTGTCTAATTGCCTTCTCCATGGTCCTCTGCAGCACTGGAATGACAAAATAAACGAAGAAACAAAAGCCTGATTTAGGGAAATGACCATGGTGATGATGGCACTGGTGAAGGGGTAGGAGAGTTGGACTCGGGTTCTGCCTCTGTACTGCTTAAGGTAGGGCTACAGGATAGAAAGTCCAGTGGTAGTTGGCACCTGGCAAACCAAAGGTTATAAGATTCTCAGCTAGCTTATCAACTCAGCCAATAATGGGATTAGTGGGTCTCTCTGTACTTTAAAACTTGACTAAGGCTTCTTGTAGTCCTCTCTGGCAGGCATGTTCATATAGAATCAGAAGATGAGGACTCCCATACTCATCCATGGGGTTTAAGTCATCTACAAATTATTCCTTATTGCACAAAGAATGCATACAGATTACATCTACAGGTAACGTTCACTAAATCAAGGTGATTCCATAATAGGTTATTTCTTTGGGGGAAGGTTATTCAAGGTGATCAACATTTGCATCTTCGTCTGTTTTAACAGGAAACCCAGGTAGAGAGTCAGCACTGTGAAATCAATGCATTTAAGAAAGGTCCCATTATGGCTGGGAGGTGTTAAAATCACCAGATTGAAATGGAGGTCTTGTGATTATGGTTGGAACTTGGATCTCAGATGTTTCCTGAGCGGCACTCTGTCTTTGTTCAATCAGAAGTGGTAACAGTCCAAGCTTTCATTTCATCTCCCTGGGGGGAGAGGTTGAGCAAAGAGTGGAAAGCCATGTAGGAATTCAGTGGCCCAAACAAAAGCCAAATTAGGTATATGGAATTTCATTTTTAATCGGTGTTTCATAGTTTAATAGGAAAATAACACTTTTTGTTTTCAACAGCACTTATACTAATGAGTCACAACAACTGAACTCAGTTCAGATATTTTAGTACTTACCATACTTGTTCCTCTCACGAATGAAATAAGGTTTCGACTGACAGGTAACAGAATTAGCAAGCAGTTAAAATTCAGGCACACTGCAGATGCTCGGGCCCATGCCAGTGTCGACTAGGTAAAATATAGGTAGAAATATAAGAAGGAGACATGGTTAAAAACACAGGAGCCTGGGAGAATAGAATGCATTTTATTTTCTGAAGCCGTAATACATGGTCACTGAGTCTACTTACACCTAGAATA
Source organism: Orientallactaga sibirica (assembly GCA_036365145.1). NCBI lineage: Eukaryota > Metazoa > Chordata > Mammalia > Rodentia > Dipodidae > Orientallactaga > Orientallactaga sibirica. The sequence continues at coordinate 700,735 of JAEOAD010000284.1, forward strand.
ACTCTTGTGTAAAAGAAAGACTCCTCTTCTTCATACCACCAGAACGTGTCAATAAACAGATAGAAATTGACTGCCAGCCATGAGAGCTAGAGTAGAATGAAAAGAGATCCAATCAATATGATTTTCAACCTCTCCCTCCACTCACAATCTTATAGATTAGTTTTTAAACAGTGCCATCACAAATGATCAGAAATGATTAACTCTGCAAGATTATAAACACATAGGGTCAACTTCAAATAATTTACTGAAAAGCACAAAAACTTCTTAGCCAGCCTTGATTGCCAACAGTGACAAGAACAGGCAGAACATCTCTAAAGCACTCTGGAAAAAAAATTCCAATTTTGTAGACTAATTCAAAGCCTGCATTTGATTTAGAGAAGCATTCATACATTATGCAAACACAAACTACTTGACTTTAAAAATAATTAAAAATGAACTCAATTGGAAAACAGCTTTGCACAATCCTATATCAGGATAAATTAAATGTATCTACTGAATGTTTGCTAACAACTTTTAGTATTTTAACTAAAGTAATATTTCAGGACTTTTAATGTTTCTATCCAAGTTGTCCTGAAAATCAGAGATGTTTTGACACATGTGCTTTAAGCTAAATTGTGAAAGGGGTACTTACTACCACTATGACGGGCACACTCTCATTCAAGATCCAGGACACCATCATGACACATTTCTCTTTTGCTACCAGCAACTTAATCCTTTTGGTCACCTGAGCCTGGATGATATGTGCTTGGTAAGAGGTTCTCTACTGAACTATTTCATTTTTTTTTTTTTTTTTTTTTTGTCTTGGGAAGTACCTACTGGGAGTAGCTCTCAAGGAATTTCTAATTAAGGACTTCTTGCCAAAGGCGCATCATCAAGCTGACATGCCTCATGACCTGGGTAAATACAAGGCAAGTTTCTGTCGAATGATTCCTTTCTTCAGAGATTTCATAAAAACAAGAAAGCTTGTCTTATTAAATTGTCTCTGTGTACTTCAGACCCCACTCATTTTCTACATGATTGCAGTCAAGATGATAATAAGTCTGTATGTAAACTTGAGAAATAACCGAACTTCTGAAGGCTGCATACAGAAAAGCACTTCTACCCCAGCTTTCTCCATTTTGCTTATTTTTTACTTTTTTTTTTATTCATTTCTCCCCTTTCTAAAAACCTCTCAAGGCATAGATTGAGGACTAAATAAATATGGATTAAGTAATATTTCAGAATATAGTGAAAAAAGATTCTAAAATATAATAGATAGGAAAATTCTTATAAATCTAAAAATGAGATTATAAAAACATAAAGGCAGCTTCTTTGTGCATAGGATTGATGGAATAAAGTCCATTCCTCCTCTTGATCCTGCTGGTGCATTCAAGGGACAAGGGAGAAATGACTTTTCATACTTTAGTGATCACAAGAGTAGTGCTGTGTAAGTCTGGTCACTCTGCTTTTTATTTAAGTCATAGTTATTAAGTTTCATAACTATGATGCTGAGGCAAACTTCTACAAATTTAAGCAATTTTCTGGCTAGTTCTGGACCAAACATGTCATTTAAAATTTTTAGGTAATTAAAATGAAACTAGGAGATTTGAATCATTGGATAATTGCCTAAGGCTTTTGTGTTTTCATGTCTATTTAATAGTGCTGAAATAAGCTTTAAAAATTTTTAAACCTGGTAAGAATAATAATTGTGAACATTTATTGACCCATATTTATCTAGGCATTTAGTTAAAAATTTTCAGTATTATTCAATTAAATCGGGCATTGACTCTAAGAGGTAGATTTCATAAGCCCTGTTATATAGCCATGGAAACAAGTTCAAATGAAGTAAATTACTGAAGGAACACTTGGGACTTGAGTCAGCTATCTCTGACTGTAGCTTCTTTGACTACTACTATGTAATGCTTTATTTATGAAATATGTTGATTTGTGCATCAAAATATCTTTGCTGGGGCTGGAGAGATGGCTTAGCAGTTAAGGCGTTTGCCTGCAAAGCCAAAGGATCCCGGTTCGATTCTCCAGGACCCATATAAGCCTGATACACAAGGGGCACATGCATCTGGAGTTTGTTTGCAGTGGCTGGAAGTCCTGGTGCGCCCATTCTCTTTCTCTCTCTCAGATAAATAAATAAAAATATATATTTAAAAATCTTTGCTACATAGATCTAAATAATATTGCTGGGGCGGGGAAGATGACCTAGCAGGTAAGAGCTGAGGTGGTCTGATTTGCCCTGAGTTTGATTCCCCAGCCCCCATGGGACCGTCTATGTCTGTAATCCAGTCCTATGGGGAGCAGAGACCAGAGAATAGATAGGGCTCGCTGGTCAGCCAGGCTGAGTGAAAATGGCTCTGGGATCAGCGAGAGACACTGTTCATCTCATGGAAACAAGGGGATAGGTTATAGAGAGGACTCCCAACATTTTCCTCTAGTTTCTTTCTTTTTGAAGTAGGGTCTCACTCTAGCTCAGGCTGACCTGGAATTCATTCTGTATTCTCAGGGTGGCCTTGAACTCATGGTGATCCTCCTACCTCTGCCTCCCAAGTGCTGGGATTAAAGACATGCACCACCACACCCCGCTCCTCTAGTTTCTGCATGCATGCACACAGAGTGCAGTGGGAGCATCTGCACGCAAACACACATACACACACATAAACATGATATTACCATAAATTTTATGTTCTTAAGTGGTAAGAATTCAGTTATTTTATTGATTACAAGTAACTATGTTGTTATATGCAATTAAGTATACTATTTCTTATATTTTATTTATTTATTTGAGAGAGATAAAAAGAGAGAGAATGGGCATGCTAGGACCTCTAGCCACTACAAATAAACTCCAGATGCCTGTGCCACCTTGTACATCTGGCATTACATGGGTACTGGGGATTGAATTTGGGTCCTTAACCACTGACCAAAGTATGCTATTTCTTTATAGTGCAATTGAATCATTGACAAATGAATAAATTATTCTCCTGTACTAATTTTGTAATTTTTATTTTATACACTATGTGATCCTATGATATATTGAGACATACCAGTTAAAATGTGTTTCCAATGGGCTAGTGTTAAGAGAAGAGGTCTATAGATAGGTGGTGAGGGCGTGATCCATGAGTCAATATAATGTTCTTTAGTAAGAGACAAATCTCACTCCATTTGCATGCTTTCTCTCATCCTCTCTGCCTCTACCACGGTCTGAGGAGACAAGGATACCTCTTCCTGATTCTGGCAGTGACTTGATCGTGGACTTCCCAGCCTCTGACACTGTGAGGTGATAAATTTCCATTATCCCAGTAACACAAAACAGACTAAGGTAGGGACTTACAGACTCAAGGAGGGGGACTTCCTAAGTTAGAGTGTTAGCTAATTCCCAGTGATCACAAACAACTTGTCTATGATCATTCTTTTAAAACATAAACCAATCAACCCAGAATTTGGAAGCCCAGCAACTTGTCTACAAACTCACATACTAACTCTAGTTTTTCTTTGGACTAAATCACCCCAGGGCCAGATATGAGACTGCTAGGGGTCACCTATGGCCCAGAGCCCTGCTGAAATTATCCAAACTATTAACTCTTAGGCCTGCTGGGCTGTGCGTAGTGTGTTGCCTTCTTTCCCTATGAAAGTCCCAGTAAAGGTTCTGGGCTGTGTATTCCCCTTATTCCTTTTGATTCTTGACCAACCCTGTTTCTCACATGACAACGAGTGACAAGAAGTGACCCATGGGCTGGAGAGATGGCTTAGCAGTTAAGTTAGCCAAAGGATCCCGGTTCGATTCTCCAGGACCCACATTAGCCAGATGCACAAAGGGGTGCATGCTAATGGAGTTCGTTTGCAGTGGCTGGAGGCCCTGGCGTGCCCATTCTCTCTCTCTCCCTCTTTCTTTCTCCCTCTCAAATAAATAAATAAATAAAATACATTAAAAAAAAAAAAGAAGTGACCCATGCTTGTGGGGACTCAAAGTGCTAAGCTCTTAAGTCTGGGAACATGCTTCTATGTCTGTCATCTTACTACACCTGATTAAGGCAAGTTCCAGATACATGTTAAAATACCTGTGTTTTTAAATATCCAGGACTTTGAACATTTTGATAATTAGGCGAACTCACTACTTGTCACCCAGTTTTGCCTGTGAGTTACCTGCTTTGAGTCTCAGTATCCACATTTATTTAAGAGGAATAATTGTAACATCTGACTTCCTGAGTCAATCTGCTTCCTCTTCATTCCAGTTACACACACACACACACACACACACACACACACACACACACGGAACACAGAGAGAAATTCATAAACATATTCAACATGTAAGCAAGACTATCTATCTTTTGGAGGAGTCTTACATGTAGCAATTAGAAAATTAATAAATTTACTTCTTAGCAAAAGACATAATTGTCAATGAAATTTCCTGGCAGCATTTGCTCAAGATTAGACTGTAGTGAGCGAAGCCTCTTCAGCAGCTTAACAGTGAGCGACATGAAGATGTAAAGGGCTCATCCTTGTTTGTAAGCCAATAATCATCCACGAGGAGATGATTTATAACTTCTGAGATGTTTAGGGTTTGCAAACTTTCGAGGCCTTATTCAGTTGGATTATAAGGTAATTCAGAAAGAATCATACAGCATTTTGTACTGTCATCTGTTTTATATTCAGTGAGTGGGAGCAAGAACTGACATTGCTTAGCCTCCTCTGCTCTTTGTACAACATCACAAATAAGAGACATATATTTCTTGCTATGATTTACATCTCAAATGTTTCCTAAAGGCCACAAGTTAAAGGCTTGGTCATCAGCCTGCAGTCTGACTAGAAGATGGTGCAATATTTGGGGTGTGGAGTTTATTTTAAGAAAGTCTGGTCCCTGGAGACATACCCTCAAAGGAGATTTTGTGATCCTGGCCTCCTCCTCCTTTTCTTCTTGGTTTGGCTGACCTAGAATTCACTATGTCATCTCAGCGTGGCCTCAAACTTACTGTGATCTTCCTACCTCTGCTTCCTAAATGCTGGGATTAAAAGCGTGCACCACCAGGTCCAACTTATTTCTACTTTAGTTTTTCTTTCTTGCAGCTACAAGGTGAACCAACTACTTGTCACATACTTCCACTATTAATTACATTTTGCCTCTCCACAGGCTCAAATGACCATACAATGAAACCTCTGAAACTGAATTTATCACAAGTATCAAAATACTTGTGTTGGCCAACACTTGCTAACAATAATTTACGTTTACTTCTTTATTATTGCTTACAGTATTTCTAGTATCATAGTAAAATTTAATTTAAAAGTTCATGTTTAAAATTAATCTTTGTGTAATCCTTCCTTATTTCTAAAATGTGACGTGTTTATTCCGCACTCTTAATACGCAGTGGGCATTGTGTTAAAGTGTAGCAATTATACACTCACAGCACACAAAACAGGCAGTGGTCATATTATAAAAGCACAACTCATGATTTAACTTCATTGTCTTCATAGATTTTGTTTTTGTAGAGCTTGCAATGATTTCTTAGTTCATTTATATTGAAGATTCATGTGAATTTTAAATAATAGTCAAAGTCACTCAGAACTCCACAATTTTGTGCAATTGATGGAAATACATTTTCTTTATAACCTTTCATATTTAATCCTATTACACTTGAGAACTGGCTTGTAATATTACAACCCAATCTTATAAAAAATAAGATCACATGTCAAAGTCCAAAGTCCAATTCAGATCCTACCCCATTAATGCACTCAGTTTTTTTTTTTTTTTTAATGAATGAGACATTAGGTTGTTCCTATTGTTTCTCTATTTACCTGCTGATGTATACCATACCTTTAAAAATCTGCTTCAGCTTGTACTTTATAGAAGAAATTTGTACTGGTCACAATTTTATTTTATTTTATTTTATTTTATTTTATTTTATTTTATTTTTGAGGCAAGCCCAACAAACTGGCCTTTTTTTTTTTTTTTTTCCCCATGAGAGAGAAAGAGGGGTGAGAAAGAGAATTGACACGCCAGGGCCTCCAGCCACTGCAATTGAACTCCAGACACATGTGCCACCTAGTGCACATATGTGATCTTGTGCGCTTGCCTCACTTTTGTGAGTCTGGCTTATGTGGGACCTGGAGAGTTGAACATGGGTTCTTAGGCTTTGCAGGAAGCTCCTTAACTGCTAAGCCATCTCTCTAGCCCCCAGTCACAATTTAAATCAAGATTCTGAATCATTTCCAAAGAATTTGAAACAAAGTTAGTGGAGTTACATTTAACGAGGAAGGACACTGTAATTTACTGACATGTAAATGTATATGCTCAGAATGGGATTTGCTCATATCTAATTGCTTTCATGGCTAAAAGGTAGTGCCTTCTTGTTTCTCAGAACTGTCACCAAATAAGTTAACATTTGATTTGTTTGTTTCCAAGGTAGCTACTGGCTTTCTAATTAAATGCTTCCACTGATTGCCTTGTCCAGATCACTACAAAAGAAGATGTGGAGGGTCCCCCCGCCCAACTGCCTTGTAAATCTCACCAAGAACAATTCTTCTATAATGAAACAAAAGGGAAACAGCTTCATGTATAAAGGCAGGCTAATTGCTTATACGTGTGAATGCAAGCTCTGCATTAACCATAGTGCATGCCTGGGCTGAATTTAATCCACTGTATTTTCAGCTCTTTTCCATTTCAGTTAGTCAGTTGACCCAACAAAGAAACGCTTTGATCCTCAAGGGCAAGATTGAACCCCATGTAGTGTGGGCTGCTGCATGCTAAGATCCAAGTTCCCTGCAGACACGGCAGTGTTCGTTCAGTATGGAAACAGCATTGCCAAATTAGCTTCTAATCATTAAACATGTTCTATCCTTTTAAAAAACCACATGTAATCATTAAGGTGAAAATAGACTTAAAGATAAAACTAAACAAGTCAAGCAAACACCTATAATTCCAAATCCTTCCAGAATGGTTTTGAAAACATCAATTGTAATGATTATGTAATTACATTGGATATATATACTGAATAAATTCCACTTTTAAAAAATTTATTTTGAGGGGGCTGGAGAGATGGCTTAATGGTTAAGTGCTTGCTCGTGAAGCCGGTTCGAGGTTCGATTCCCCAGCACCCACGTAAGCCAGATGCACATGGTGGCACATGCATCTGGAGTTCATTTGCAGAGGCTGGAGGCCCTGGTGCACCCCATTCTCTCTCTCCCTCTCTCCAGCTGCTGCAAAGAAACTCCAGATGCATGCACCACTGTTTGCATCTGGCTTTACATGGTTCCTGGGGCATTGAAGTTGTGTTGTTGGGCTTTGCAGGCAAGCGTGTTAACCGCTGACCTGTCTCTCCAGCCCTGTTAGCGTAGTTTTTAATTAATTAATTCTGTATGCACGTATTGCGTGTTGGTCTTATTCCCCTGTGTTATCCTGTTATGTCCCTTTTCACCCCCATTACACTGTAGGCTCTCCTCAGTGGGGTTACTGGCATTTGCCATGGGGTTATGGATGCAGCAGTCAGTCTCTGTGGGGCTTGGGGGACAGTGTCTCAAGATACTCCTTCACATCCTGTGGCTCTTACAATCTTCCCGTCCCGCCCCCTCCCCCCGCAATGTTTTCTGAGACTTGGCAGGTTTTTAAATGGCTTGCAACACTAATAGTTCACCTTTATAAATTCAAGCTCCCCCCAAGCCTGGGACAGGTTTCTTTTATTTGCCCCATGGTCATATTTCCAAGCGGACACTGTGTGGACATCATGGCATGAGGCCTGGCTCTGTTGCGATGTGGCCTGGGAAGTGACAGGTGCGTGTGGAGGAACTAATGAACCGTTTGAAATCGAGGCACCCTGGTTAAAAACGTCACGGCTGGGGCTCTGTGAGAGCTCTCGACAGCCTTTTGCTTGGATTTCTGAGTCTAGAACTTCTGTTTTCATAGCTCCTCCCTGTCCTGCATTCATCTTCCTACACTTTCAATTTATTTCTTCTTTCCATTTGCTACATCACTAAAAGCTTTTCTAAGGTTGTTTAGGAAGCCCCAATGCCGAGTTTCCCAAAGATTCCAGTTTATAGAAAGGCAGAGCTTCGGATATCTTACTCCAAACTATGTGGGCCAGTTTGAACTCCTGACTTAGAAATCTGGCTAACGGTAGTGTTCTCTGCTCTTTGATGCCATTTCCCGTGCTTGGCACACATCAGGAGTTCCTTCATGTTACATAATGAGTAACAGAACCACATTCATTTTCCTGCTTCTCTGCACATGAGAAAGTTCTGTAGAAATCCCTACACAGATTCAATAGCAGGAAGTTTCAGGCAGCCAGTGGCTTCTGTCAAAGTTTCAGAATGAAAGGGAAGTTTTCCTCTCTAAGTAGTGAATCATTTAACTTCTGACTCCAGGAGAATTTAAAGTTGAAGGAGGCTAGTCTAGAAATCCCTTCTTTTGCATATCCAAGCTGTTCATCTCTCAAAAGTCAAAGTGGATGCCAGCATTCCATAGATTTCATTTTTCAAGATGAACATTCAGATCCCAACATATTTCAAGCCAGATGGTTTACAGTTCATGTATTTGTTGGCGTTTTCCTGCCACAACAACTAAATATTGAAGACACATATTTGTGATGAGGAGAGCACTGCCTTCCAACCGTGTCTTCCTGTTGCTCTTTCATGGTGCGCGAGCACTCAGCCCCCAGCCTCCCTCCACTGCGTGCTGCCTGGAAGGTTCTGTGGAGTGCAACAGTGAGTTCCATCAACTTGATTTAATAGACGGAGGAGAGGTGTTACAATACAAAACAACCCTTCTTCAGAAAGAAAAATGTCTTGTCACTGTCATGAATTTTCTGGTAGCAAATAAGAAAGCAAATGAAATCTATTGAAATCCTGCATTTTCATGATCTGTTTAGACAAGCTAGAAAGTTTATTTTTGTTTAATCCTTCTAGTTTAGCTAGTTTACCAAGCCATGGGACTGTTTGTCAGAGTTCAGAGAAGAACAAGAAAATAAAACAAAGGTTGAGGGTTTTTTTTTTTTTTTTTTTTTTTAGTAAAACCACCAGGTATGCAAATATCTGCTGGAGAAAGACAAGTATTGAATATTTGTACTGAAGAATGCAGTGTCACTCAGCAGGCTCTCTGAGATCTGTCTTCCAGGATAAAATTATTTGTTGGTCATTTGTCATCTCACATATACTTTGCTGTTATTCTACCTGACTGTTGATATTTGTGCCACTCGTGTTTAAAGACTCATTTGTTTGCAAAGTGAAATTAGGAAACTGAATCAAAGCAATACAAAAAATTTAAAAATTGGAAAAAGTGCACAGCTATCATTATAACCATATCCTAGAGCACAAGACATGTACACAGAATAATATTTTAATTTTATTTACTTACTTGTGAGAGAAAGAGAGAAGAGAGAGAGAGAGAGAGAGAGAGAGAGAGAGAGAGAAGAGAGAAAGAGAGCATATAAGGGTCTCCAGCCACTGCAAAGGGACTCCAGATTCATGTGTCATCTTGTGTATGTGCCTTATGTGGGTCCTGGGGAATCAAACCTGGTTCCTTAGGCTTTTCAGGCAAACGCCTTAACCACTAAGTCATCTCTCCAGCCCCACAGCAGTATTCTTAGAGATGGCCTCGAGAGGTATATATTTTCATGATTCTTAAGCACTAAGGGAAGCTTTAGGGATCATGTAGTGCCAGGGAAGTTAAGGGACCAGGTGAGGGTCAAATCACTGGTTAGTGGAGCAATGTGACAAGGACAGGATAATTTAGTCCTAATGGTTATTCCATCATATCTCTCCAAACACCTGTTTTCGTATCCTTGCAGTCTGCAGTGCACAGAGATGAATGAATTAGCAAAAAGGATCTCTTGAGAGCTCATTCAGGGCTCGGTCCCAGGAATGGGCAAGGGATGTGCTCATGGAAAAGGGCACCATTCTTCCAAATTCTGGAGAGTAGATATTTTTAAGAGGGCCTTTCAAATGCCAGGCATTTCTGATGCTGTGATCTAGAGAGAAAAAGGTAACTGCCAAGTTACAAGCCCATTGTCTCTGATCCCCAGTCCTGGGTCTTCCTGCCTGGCCGTGTCATGTGTAATGACAGATGCTCAGATGCCTGATGACAACCAGCTGATGACAACCCCCCTTATCTGCAGGAGTGCTCCAGTCTTGATTGGCATCCTGAACTAGGGGCATTTTAGGGTGAGATGGCTGATTAACTTGAACCAGTAAAGATGTTATTCACAATGACCGGGACCATTAAGCCACATTCCAGTCCCTTGAAAAGAGAGGACCAGTCATCGGTGCTACTCTGCCCTCCCTTGCCGACAGCACAGCTCTTCAGAGAGTTTTGAGAAGTTGTATCTAAAAATGTGAGTTTTCCCAAGGGAAGGGGATGATTTTTTTAAAGGACAACTGACCTAACGGAATGCCTTGTCCCTGGTAGATAATTTAAAACTAGAATTTATTTTTCCCACTCTCATCCTTTTAACAATTTTTTTTTTCTGGCCAAGAGGAGTACAAACAGTAATTGCTTCAAATCAAGTTAAAGTGATGTTGAGAAGATGGCTTTTCAACAGCGGCAGTGGACTCCTGGGAGCATATTGAAAATGAGGCATGGTGGAGCTTCTCCAGAGGCTTGTTCTTACTTCCTCCCCTCTTTCCATGTGGTCTCAACCGTCCCAGCCAATGTCAAGTGTAATTGGAATCGACAGGTGCTATAAAATCTACAGCTCATAACTGCAGCTCTTCTATTGTTTCACCTGGGTCCCTTTCAGGAGGTGAGGCACAGGTGGGACCTCATGGCTACACATAATTCCATGAATTCCTACTGGTTATGATCCCAAGAGGTTTGCAACTCAGTCTGGACAGGCGAGAATGGATCTGGACAGGCGAGAATGGATGCTGCTGTGATCTTGAATCTGACTTCCACTTGGTGGCAGACTGGAAACTCAGGCAGGAGTTCTTACATCAAAGGCTCATGGAAAGTTCCTCCTGCCTGGTAGACCTCCCAGTAGTAAGGCTTTCAATGGATTGAGCAAGACTCACCACATTATGGTGAATAATCTAATCTACTCAAGGTGGACCGATTTAAATGTCAATCATCCTTAAAAACTGCCATTTAGCACAGCCTCTGTAATGATGGCTGACCAAATCACTGGGTACCTTAGTTTAGCCAACATGACATGTATACTTAAAAATTCCATGCCCCAAGCCGGATGTGGTGGTGCATGCCTTTAATCCCAGCACTCAAGAGGCAGAGGTAGGAGGTTTGCTGTGAGTTTGAGGCCAGCTGGGAACTATAGAGTGAGCTCCAGGTCAGTCTGGGCTAGAGTGAGACCCTACCTGTAAAATAATAATAATGAAAAATAATAATAATAATAATAATAATAATAATAATAATAATAATAAATTCCTTGTCCCACAACCTCAAGGATCAGGTTGAACATATGCCCTTCTGCAAGATCTCTATCTGTAAAATAATTTCAGCCCACTTTAGAAAAAGTGTTGAAAGGAATTGCGGTAGCTCGGGGGACAGTAGTGCCACCAGATGGCAGCAGTGAGAGAGAAGAGGTTTCCAGTGTTAACCAATGACTGGGAATGGAATCCAGAAGAAAGAATTGTGAAGGGTCTTCCAGGCATGGGAAGTGGCAGTAACATGAGGGAAATGTGAGCTCATGAACAGAGATTTAAGGTGTGGACAAGGCAGTGGGGTGAAGACATTGGAGAACAGGTACGTCAGACATTCACAACGAGTCACCACAAAGATGGCAGCTGTAAACAAACAATTTTACTTTCTCACAGGGCTGGAGGTCAGAGGTCTGCAGTTCAGGTTTTGGCAGGATTGGTCCCTTCTCTAGGCTCTGAGGGAGAATCTCTTTTGTTGTTTCTTTGGAAGCTTCTGGTGTTCTTAGGCCACCCTTGGGTGGTGTGTTGCTTAGTTTTCTGTTGTTGTGACAAACCCCCTGAGATAATCCACTTATACGCAAGAAGTATTTATCCTGTTTTGCCTCAGTGTTTCAGCCCATGGTCATTTGGCCACATGACTTTGGGCCCAGGGAAACATGGTGCATCATGATTGTGAAGAGCATGTGGAGCTCTGCTTGCCTCATGGCTTCTGTAAAGGAGGGTGGGGGGAGATTGAAAGATTTCAGGTCTTGATATACCTTTCAAGGCCACACCTCAATGATCTAATTTGCTTCTAGTAGGCCCCACCTTCAGAAGATCCTACCCACCTCCCAATTTCTCAATTGTGTCACAGTCTTGTGAACAAACCTTCAATATATGGGCCTTTTATGGGGGTCACTCTTCATATTTAAAGTGTCTCTAATTTGGGATGATCTCATCTTGAGATGATTCTATTAAATCTGCAGAGGTCCTTATTAGAAATAGGGTGTGGTAGTTTGAGTATGATAGTGTAAGTGTGTAGCACCATAGACTCGGGTGTTTTATTAAAATTGTGTTTGCAACTTCAGCCCCTCGCAGGGAACTTCCTGCTACAAGGGTGTGGGTCACTGGAGGCAGATATGATTCCAGCCCAAAGGTATGGAGAGAGTGGTGCTGGCTGTTTGGTGGTGTCCCTCTGCTTGGATCCAACTTCTTCCACCATTGATGGAACTTCCCATGGACCTATAAGCTTGAAATAAATCCAGTCCTCCCACACACTGTGTCTGGTTTGGAAGTTCATCCCAGCCACGTGGACTGATTTCGACATAGGGTCACATCCTGATTTCCCCAGTGGACATATATTTGGTGACTCAATTCTGGATCTGAGCCTGCTTTCAGGGATCATGTAGAAGGATCCCAGTACCCATACCCAACAGCAAAGGGAGGTTAAAGCAAGTGCTGTCGGCCAAGCAACTTGTGCAGGTGGCTCCATCTCCAAAAGTATCCGTTGCTTGGCTCAAGAAGGTGGGTGGGCCAACTTCATGGTCACTTTTTAGTTTTTTGAAGAGAAATCATAGTTCTAGTATTTTTTCTTTTTAATTTTCTTTTTTTTTATTTTTGGAGAGAGACACACAGAGAGACAGAGACAGAGGGAGAGGGAGACAGAAGGGAATGCCAGCAGTCTCTCAGCTGCTGTGAACGAAATCCAGATGCGTGCGCCCCCTTGTGGGCAAGTGCGGCATTGCGCCCTTGCGTCACTTTGCATCTGGCTAAACGTGGGACCTGGAGATTGGGACCTGGAGATTGGAACCGGGTTCTTAGGCTTAGCAGGTAGGCTCCTTAACCGCTAAGCCATCTCTCCAGCCCAGTTCTAGAATTTTATATGGACTTTCCTTAATGTTTAATTTGGAAACAAATTTAAATGAAAACACATACAAGAGTACTAATATCACATGAGCCCAAGAAACGCATCTTTTGGCTTGAAATGACGGGTGGGCCTCCAGTTTAGGACTCTCAGGGTAGGAAGCCCTGTAAGAACATGAAACTCAGAGGTACTGGTCACAGACCGTGATGGCAGAAGATGCTTTGGACATGAGGGTGGAAGATGAATTGGAGCGAGTGAGCCCAGAAACCAGAGACAAAGTAGGGAGTCACTCCAATAGGCCAGTAGAAATCATATGAAAGTTAACACAGAAAGTGACATTCCCTAACACGTTGCTGAGCCCCATGGGAATGCTTACAAAATGAAAACACAAATTAAAGAATGTGTGGATAGCTATAACATGCAATAACAAAGTTTTTGAAGGCAAATTTTCTTTCCTGTTGGACTATTTGAAATATCAAAGAGTTCCTTCTTTTCTCTTTCAAGAACTAGATCTATCAACTACCTCTCCACTTTCATTTCCAAATGAAAAATATAACCATATACATAACTAATTAAATTAATATAGCTTATTATGACAAAAATAATTCCTTTTAACTTTGTAGACAGCACCACATTTTATATTAAGCTGCTAATACTCATAACCATATGATTTCAAAATCAGCCAAGCTTGAAAAATTATTGTCTCTGACATTCCCAATGATCAAAGCAACCTCAATTATAATATTATATTAAGCAAGCTAAAAAAAAACAGTATTACAATTTCTAACCTTTCTGAACTGTAATTAGTCATCTAACTATGTATCCAAATTTATTTGATATATTTGCATAGTTAATTAATTATGATTTATTTAAAAGTATTCCATTTGTAAAACTTTGCTCTCCTTACCCTACAAATCAAATTGCCAAGTTATATTCAACAGTCTATTTTAGATAATAATTGCCAAGTTACAAATTTAATATTTTAAGTATCTCTTTAAATTGTGGTGATATATTAAAAATATAGACATAAGTGTTAGAAATATGATTCTTTCTTACTTAAAAATTTAGGCTTTTAAAAAGAGATGAGGGTTAAGTTTGAGGAAGCAGGTGGCTTGAATCCAAAGGCAAGTGAAAATGATTGAAGTCTCCTTGAAAACAAATTACTAACTAATAAACTGATGAGATGGCGTTACTAAAACATGCTCGATGCACCTAGAAAGTACCCTTTTAAACTTACAGGAGAAATATCTGAAAGGGTTCATTTATGTATGACTTAAAGTCACATTATCTGGAATTCAGCAAGCCATTTCACATTGGGCCACTGAAAGCTTAATGCATCACGCTCAAGGTCAAACCTGGCACAAGAGCGATTTAAAATCATTTGAAATGACCACCAGAAGTTAAACTGGATGAACTCACATGGTTTATAAAAACTACATGAAGTCTGACTTTCAGGTGGGAAATGAGGTTCAGTTGTTCACAACTTAAAAAAAAAAAAAAAAATCCCCAAATAGCTGCGTGAAGGCTTCTTCCAGACTTTTATTTATTTATGTATTTATTTTTCTGAATGGTATGAACATATCTGTAGAAGTCTATTGCATTAGTCACATCCTCATTTCTGGGACAAAAATAACTGACATAAATCAGTTTAAGGGAGGAAGGATTTATTTCAGTTTCAATTCCAGATTACAGCCCATCATGGCAGGGAAGGCAGATGGTCACATTCCGTCCACACTGAGGAAGCCAAGCTGATGACGAACTCTGCTCCTCAGCCAGCTCTCTCCTTTTTGTACAGTCCAGTAGCCTGGCCCATGACACTGTGCAGCCTGCAGTCAAGGCCGTCTTTCCACTTTAATTAACGTAATCAAGAGAATCCCTCAAAGACACGCACAGTGGCTAACCTAATTTACATAATCCCTCACAGGTAGTTCTACAGTCTGTCAAGTTGATAATAAAATCAGCCATCATATACACCTTTTAAGACTTCTGGTCACAGTTATGGCCTTAGTAGTTTGCAAGGAGCTCCTTTGCTACTAAGACACATAGCATGGACAGCTATGCTATAATCTAGTATCAAGAAGGACACCATTGTTTTCATGATGAAAATGAAAATTTGCAGCTACCCACATGAAGAAGCTCCATGAAACAATAGTAGTTAGGTGTGGTGATTCAGGCCTTCAATCCCAGCACTCGGGAAGCAGAGGTAGAAGGATCACTGTGAATTCGAGGCCAGCCTGAGACTACATAGTGAATTCCAGGTCAGCCTGGGCTAGAGCTAGACCCCACCTTGAAAAAAAACCAAAACCAACCAAACAAACAAGCAAACAAAAAACCCAACAGTAGTGAGTGGGCTCTGATAAGTGATCTCCCAGAGGGGAACTTTAGGACCTACAGTCTAAATGTGATACCCACGGCACATGCAGAAGACAGTACCATGTGTTCTGTTGCTAATAACACGGTACCACAGGCTGAGTAAGTCTCAAAGAAAAGAGATTTATTTCGTCTCACCAGTTCTGAATGTCCAAGGTCAAGGGCCACACCTTGTTGATGGCCTTCTTGCTGGTCAAGTCCCTTGGAGGGACAGGGTATCACGTCATGTGATAGTGTGTGGTATATGTTTACAGCTCTTCAGGTCTCTTGCTTTTGTTTTTTAAAAAATGTTTTATTTATTTATTTATGAGAGAGAGAGAGAAAGAGAGAGAGAGAATGGGCATGCCAGGACCTCTAGCCACTGTACACAAACTTCAGACATATGTACCACCTTGTGCATCTGGTTTCAAGTGGGCACTGGGGCATTGAACCTGGGTCCTTTGGCTTTGCAGGCAAGTGCCTTAACTGCTAAGCCATCTCTCTAGCCCATCTTGTTTTTTCTTATAACCACTAAGGATTCAATCATGGGAGTTTCACTATAGTGCTCTTACCTAATCTTAGTAATCTTCTGAAAGCCCCACATTTACACACAAAACTCATATTAAATTGGCACTCTCTTAACCTCACAATTGGGATTAAATTTCTGCATGGGAAGGCTTTGAGGATAAAGGGAAGCCATCCATATCAAACCAGAGCACTGCTCAGTAGAAGAAGCTATGGACTTCCTGTTCTGCTTGTTACTAGGAATGGAATAGACCTTGCTTAGAAAAATCTGGAAAATAAAAAGAGTCATTCTCTATTCAGGTAAGAAACAGAATCACCTTGAGAATTAGAACTCTAAACTTATACTGGAACATGGTGATATGGAGCTGTAATTGATATGAAAATGGTTCATAAATAGTGAAACTTCTCAGGGTCTTAGCAGAAGCTCCAGTCAATGTCCCACAGATAAAATTCTACTATTGGGTTTCTTTTAAGACTTTATGATGACCTTACACATAAAAATTTTAATAAACACAGGTTTAGAATAAAATAAGGCAGTCCATAGACAATAGGTTGGGAAATTACCCTCTCAGTGATTAGGAATAATAGAGCAGTAATAGCACAGAGAGGAATTATTTCAAGTTATTTTTAAAAAGCAATTTAATACTTACCTGGCAGGGGAGATACCATGATCAAAAAGTAATTTATCTACATTTGAGATATACATTTGTAGGACAAAAGGAAGTGAAACATGCTTTTAGTGGTAATATTCTGAGTGTTGTAAGCATTGAAAGATAAAGAAAATGAATATTTGTATTGGGTGTCATTGAAAACTAAGGTTTTAATGTTAGGAAAAAGCATACTGGTGTGAAATTAATGAAGCTATGTGGAAATGGAAACTATGGATTTAAATTAGAATTATCAGTAGAAAGTCATGACAGAGTTTATCTAAAAGACTGTTTTCCAGCTATGTTCATAAAAAGTTCCAGTAAAACAAGGAACAGATAATCCTGAATGAGCCACAAACATCCCTTGGCTAAGATTATAGTTTCTAAATGTCATTTATCAATAAAAACCACGAGTCCCTAGAGAAGTGGCTGTGTCTAGATTTGGAGTAGGTGTTATATAAATAAATTACATAATTATAAAGAAATTTATAATTTGAAATAAATTTAAATAATTTATAAATTTCACATGAGAAATTAAGAAAGATATCAGAAAGACTCCAGACCAGTAACATGTCCAGGAGACTTTGGACCAAAATGGAAAAGTTCTCACTTGTCGGAGGTGGGACCATTTAAGGTTCAATAGTGATTGTGCCAGATCTGTTCAAGTGCCTGAATTCATAAAGGTACCGGGCAATAACATTTCAGTCATGTTTTGAAGCTGCGGAGACACCAACTCATTAATTTGGAAATTGAAAAACAAGAGAAAGTGACTTATTAATTCTATCCTTCTGTTTGAGTTGCTGCTAGGGCAGTCATGTAATTGAGGAGGAGAACAGTTTCTGGTTTGAGTACTGTATTCAAGCTTGTGATTGCAAGGAAAGACAAACATTCACAATAATCATTTTACAATCTGTAGCCCTTACCCTACCACTAACCCTAAGCACAAGCTGAAAGACCTAGGCTTCTAACACACACACACACACACACACACACACACACACACACCCAGGCATCATCACATATTTTTATGGTGCTGAGAATTACATGGTAATTTTGTCAAACACTATATAGAAACGTTGGGCACAGAGGGTATTTAAACAGGGAACGTTGGGCACAGAGGGTATTTAAACTAATACCGGGGCTGGAGAGATGGCTTAGCGGTTAAGGCGTTTGCCTGCAAAGCCAAAGGACCTCAGTTCGATTCCCCAGGACCCACGTAAGCCAGATGCACAAGGTGGTGCATCTGAAGTTCATTTGCAGTGGCGGGAAGCCCTGGCACGCCCATTCTCTCTCTCTCTGAAATAAATAAATAAATAAATAAACTAATACCATTATGCATTGGACTAAGGGATGCTCCACAGGACAACACATTCAGATTCATCAAACAACAAACTACAGCACTTCAAAAGCTGGAAGAAAAGCTGTAGATGAATAGAGACTTGGGAGAACCTAATCAGCTGTAATGTATGGACCTTTGTAAAAACCTGACAAAAACAAAAAAATAAAACCTTATGAGGTAGGAAAATGCAACACTGAGTGCATCTGGTGATATTAAATAACTTTCATCTCTTTAGGGATGACAATGTAAATGTTCGATTTTTAAGAGCACTTTGTCTTTTAGGAAAAAAAAAATAATGCGAAGCCTGTATGAATGCAATGAACACTATCTGATTTCTACTTAAAAATAATCGAGGGGTGGAGAGAAGGATCAGCAATTAAAGGCACTTGATTCTCAAGATGTTTGCCTGAATTCAGACCTCATTATCCATGTAACACAGATGCACACTGGCACCAGTGTGTAATCCCCAAACTCCCAGTGCAATGGGAGGTGGCCAGGACAACCCGGAAGCTTGCAGGTCAACTAGACTGGCCTTTCTAGTAGCAAGGCAGTCTTAGGAGAGACCTTGTCTCAAAAATGGAAGGAGAAAACCAACACCTCATGGTTGTCCTCTGACTTCTAATGTGTGCTGTGACATGCATGTGCCCACACATGTACACACATATGCATACATTCATATACACACAAATAAATCTAAAAACGTGATTGAGGCCAGGTGTCATGGTACATGCCTTTAATCCCAGCACTTGGGAGGCAGAGGTAGGAGGATCACCTGAGTTCAAGGCCACCCTGAGACCACAGAGTGAATTCCAGGTCAGCCTGGACTAGAGTGAGACCCTGACTAATAAAAAAAAAAAAAAAAAAAAAAAAAAATGTAATTGAGGTTTAGAAGTATCAAAGGAATAGAGTGGCTCAGAGCTTATTACCTTTGCAATCAGAACTGGATCTCAAGGGTTCATAATAATATTTTTATAATACTTTTCCAAGATGGTCTGGGATGATGGCTCAGTGGATAAAGAATTTGCCACACAACTCTTAAGTACCTGAGTTCAGAACCCCCAAACCCCATTTAAAAGCTGGAATCTGTAGCAGGCTCCTGTAATTTCAGTGCACCTATGATGAATAGGTAGGTGGGGTCAGGAGACTTTCCTGAAAGCTTGCAAAGGGAGTAGTGAACAAGGAGAGACCTTGCCTCAAGATGTGGTGGACAGTGAATGTAAACCTGAAAAGTGTCCTGTGCCATTCACACTTTCCAGGGCATGCTCACACACATGAACATGTACCCCCATACACACACACTAAAATTTAAAAAAATGGGGCTGGAGAGATGGCTTAGTGGTTAAGACACTTGCCTGGGAAGCCTAAGGACCCTGGTTCAAGTGCCCAGAATCCATGTAAGCCAGCTGCACAGGGTGGCCCATGCATCTGGAGTTTATTTGTAATGGCTAGAAGCCCTGGCATGGCCATTCTCTTTCTCTGCTTGCAAATAAAATATTTTAAAAATTGAGTTTATTCTGTCCTTCCCTAAGCCAGTGATGAGATGATAGGTCCACATATGCTAGAAATAAAGACTTCTAGGAAGCTTTAGAAAAGCTCTCTATCTTATCAAAATAATCCCATGCTAGTATAATCCTGATAATCAAAGTAGGTTAAAAAATATAAGAAAGGAAAATTATAGACAATTTTGCTTTGAAACTTTGTATAAAATTTCTATGAAAAATATTAACAGTCTGAGAGTATGTTGCATAGAAAAATTTGCTAGGGCCACCTAGTGTTTTTACTGAAGAAGTGTAAAGATTTCTTCCCACCCTCCTTTCTTCCTGCTGTTGTGATGAAATGACATTGGCTTTTCTGCTCCTGCCATATTTTCCCCAGCATGATGGAATCTGCCCTCCAGAACTGTGAGCTGAAACAAATTCCATCCCTAAGCTGATTCTGGCTGGATATCTTGTCCCAGCAATTAGAAAATAATTGATACACTGCCTTATATCAAAATGAATTGATTCTGTAGAGGTTAAATGCCTGAAGAATAAAAGACACAAAAACTCGGGCTGGAGAGATGGCTTAACGGATAGGCGCTTGCCTGTGAAGCCTAAGGACCCCGGTTTGAGGCTCGATTCTCCAGGACCCATGTAAGCCAGAGGCATATGGTAGCTCATACATCTGGAGTTCATTTGCAGTGGCTAGAGGCCCTGGTGTGCCCAAACTCTCTCTCTCTCTTTCCCTTTCTCTGTCTCTAATAAGTAAATAAATAAAAATTTAAAAAAAGACACAAAAACTTGAATTGATTTGATGAAAATATAAGAATTATAATTTTCATCTGACAATGCAAAATGTTGTCATGAGCAAGGTCCAACAAAAAGACAATTCCAGGTCTGGGGAGAAGGTTAAGAGAGTAAAATGCTTGCTGCGTAAGCATAATGACCAGGATTTGCATCCCCAGAACCCACATAAAAGGTTGTGTGAACATGCCTGCTACTTATGAATCCCAGCTCTCAGGAGGGAGAAACAGGGATCCTTGGGGTACGCTAGCCAGTTAGACTAGCTGAATTGGTGAGCTCTATGCTCAAGGGAGGGACTACCCCATAACAAGCAAAGAGGGACTAAGGGAAGGCGCCGGATGTCAACTTCTGGCCTCCTTTTGCACACAGGTGCATCTACACACATTTGTGTCCACATGCAGGCACACACACACACACACACACACACACACACACACACACACACACACAATAGAACCCCCCAAAGGTGATTTGTAAATTTGACCACATTGAAATTGAACTTCACATATATATATGTATTGTGTACATTTAATATAGCCATAATATATAGTAAAAATAAATTCTTTCCTTCCATAAAATACGAACCGAAAATGTTCTAATGTATAAAATTGGTATAAGATAAGCATTTTAAAACATTTTAAAGTAAATAAAAGAAAATTCTGGAAATCCACAAGAAAGATGAAAATCACTCTAGAAAAACTAGGCAAATACAATTAGGTATCTCTGAGACAAAGCAACTATATTAACTAGAACATGAATAAAGGAAGTTTAAGTCAATAATGAGAAAAATACAAGTTGAAGGGAAACACGGCTGTGCTTACTTACTTTGTTCAGAAAAATTAATGGGGAGAATGGAGCAGGAATTACATGCTGGGAAAAGCGAAGTTTGTTATGACCACTGTGGAAGACCACTTGGTTGTATGTAGTTGACTGGAATAGACATACTCTACCATTTAACAATTCTACTAGGTACTTACCTTTAAGAAACTCTCAACAGTTATCCAAGGTACTATGTCCAAGGTGATGGCAGCTTTTAAGAAAGTAATGCATTTTAAACACCCTCACGCCTACTAAGAGAATGCATAATGGGGTCCTTCCGCCAGAGCTATGTTCACCACTATCATTGTTCTCATTATCTTCATGACTTAATCAAATTAATCTCTTCACCTTTATTTTGCCACTCATGTGATTGGTCAGATTATATGCAATTCTTATTTCTTCAGTGATTTTCTGGGATTGCATTTTGAAATCGTGCTAGTTAGCTTTCTATTGGTATGATCAAATACCCAAGATAATCAACTGAAAGGCAGAAAGATTTATTTTGGGGTTGTGGCTCTAGAGGTTTTGGAGCGCAACCCCTTGCTCCATCATTTATGGACCCAGGGTGAAACAGGACATCATGGTGGGGAGGGTGTGGTGGAACAAAGCTGCTCACCTCACGGTAGCCAGGAAGGGAGAAAGAAGGAGAGATGGGAGCAGGGTATTTGGAATATGTACCTTGCAGGGCACACTCCCAATTACCTACTTCCTCCAAGTGATCCTTATTTCCTAACAATAATTTCTACCACCTCCCAGTAGCTAATTACGTTGGAATTCATGAGTGAATTTATTCAATCATGAGATCATAGCCTTCATGATCTATTCACTCTCAAAGGCCCCACCTAAACACTGCTGCACTGGGGTCCATGAGCTTTTTAATTTATGAGTATTTTGGGGACATGAAAGATTCAAATGTAACAGATATGTTCTTACGATTCCTTACATAGGACAGAAACTAGTCAGAAATTTGATATAATAGCCCTAACTAGTCATCAGAAGCTTTGTAGAAAGAAGGAATGTATTGGATGGAAAGAGGAGATTGAACACAGAATGCAGGAGGGATGGAGATACGTGAGGAGTGGCCCATGTCTATGCTTCTCAAGGGGAGCTGGGGATTCCAAAGAATGAGGGAGCGAGTCAGATACCAGAGGCAGTGGTTTTTCCATATGAAGGTGTAGACCAGGTTTTAAATTTTCTATTTGAAATAAAAGAATGATTAAGGAACTATGTTATAAAAACTATGCTATCACCATTAAAATATTCTTAAAGCTTATATATCTTTTTAAATTGAGTCCTGTTGTTGGCTTTTGGGTACAAATGCTATCAGACTGTTTTCTCCTCTTATGATTACATGTTAATTAAAGATTCTGATTACATTATATTGTGATTACATATTCCCACACTTAAGTCTTTCCAAAGGCAGCATTTTAGATGATCTTGAAGTAGTCTTTCATAAATTATCACTTAATAAAAGAAAAGAAGCGTAGCCAATTATAATTAAGTGCTCAAGAGCTAACTTTTTTTCTTTTCAAAAATAAATTCTGGGAAATTTGTGCAGCCTTATATTCTGAGAGGCTACAAAAAAAAAAAAAAAAAAACCCTACAGCAACTGCAAAACGACATTGTTAAATAAATGAGGTGCAAAATTTGATTTACCTTAATATTGTTACAGTCTGGTGGGGAAAATCCACGATATTCTTCATCCTGTCACTTACAAATTAAACAACAACAAAAAAAACCAAAACAAGTATCCATTGTTTTTTTTGGTCCCATAATGCTGTGGTGATCTGGACAAACTCAGATGCTGTGATGGATCTCCGTTCTTCAATGTCATGTCAGTGAGCACTTACTGCACACATCCATGCACGCCCAAGCTGATAGGTTGTATACACACACACTTACATCAGTACAGATTGCACACAATGGGTATCCAAAGAACTGAATTTCAGTGACAGGGAGTGGCCATTCAGGACAGCCAGGGGGGTGCTCCTCTGCTCACCTGTCTGGAATAATTAACAAACTTTCACTTCTCTGCAAATTTAGAACTCTTTATCATGCAGCTAATTTAGGAGCAACATTTAAACTTTTGGTAATTGCTCTACTAAATCATTATTTGGGTTTATGTCATTATTTCCATTCAGTTTTGGGTCACTTAGGAAGGTAGGATAGAAGTGCCATTCAGGTTCAGGGTTAGTTTAAGCAAAATTAATTATCCTGTCGGGTGGTTGATCTGGATTATGCTGAATCTGTGAGTTAACCTTTTCCGGTAGTTAGTCAAGCAAATGATGTCCAAACAACTTTGGAAGTTTGCAATGTGGTTCTCCCAAATAGACTACTTGAAATGACAGTATGGGTTAACCCAGACTTGCCTTGAACTCTTATTTAAAAAAATATTTTATTTATCTGAGAGAGGAAGAGGGGGGGGTAATGATAAATGGGCACACCTGGGCCTCTTGCTATTGCAAATGAACTCCAGAAGAACGTGCCACTTTGTGTATTTGGCTTTACATGGGTATTGGGAAATTGAACCTGGGCCATCAGGGTTTGCAAGCAAGCATCTTTCACCACTGAGCCATCTCTCCAGCCCTTGAACTCTTGACCCTCCTGCTGCCTTGGACTATTGCATGCTGGGATTATAGCTGTGTGTCACCATGCCCAGCTGTTATTGGCTCATGAAGTTTTTGTTTTTTCTTCTGCTTGTGGAACCATAGGGATTAATTATTTGTGAGGGATTAATAATTTTCAACTAGGCAACAGCAGTGTTAGGCACAGAGTCACTGGAGCCAATAGCTTGGGTTCTTGTGTATTTTTGCTCCACTTTTACTAGATTGCTGAAACTGGCTAACCTTGATTTAACCTTCACTAA
Organism: Orientallactaga sibirica; assembly: GCA_036365145.1. Classification (NCBI taxonomy): domain Eukaryota; kingdom Metazoa; phylum Chordata; class Mammalia; order Rodentia; family Dipodidae; genus Orientallactaga; species Orientallactaga sibirica. The sequence goes on from JAEOAD010000284.1 coordinate 724,748, forward strand.
AGTATTAACCTTATGTTTTGGTTTCTGAAGCCGCATAAGGGGGATAAGTATACTTACCTTATGGGCTGATTGTAAGGATGTATTAAGATCATCTACCCTGGGATAGGGAGATGACTCAGTGTTTAAAAGCACTTGCTGATGACTGAAGTTCAAATCCTCAAAACCCATGAAGTACATTCATCTATAGTCCCAATGCACTTAAGACTGGGAATAGAGTCAGCTGCATCCCAAAGCTCAGAGACAAGCTAGCCTGGCATTTGCATGGCAGACGACAAGAAAGACTCAGTCCTAAACACAGTGGAAGGTGAGGTCTGACAGCCCAAGGTTGTCCTCGGACTTCCACATCCATGCCTCCCCCTACACACACTGTCCAGCGCACACGCACACACACACACACACACACACACACACACACACACACACACACAAAGTTCATGTACATCATTCCTGGACAGAACGAATTATATAAAACACGATAATTATTACTAAATGTAATGCTGTCAAAAAAAAAAAAAGAAAACACAGCACATATGATCCCTAGATGAGACACTTTAGCATGATGGCTGCTTTGAGTTCAAGGCCACTTGAGCTATTGGTGTGATAACTGTACATATATTTGTGGATTATCCTTCTTCCCCTTTGCCCTTCAAAAGGACAAGATCAGATTATAAAATCTCAAGGCCCACCTCCCAAAGGCTCCACCAGCTGTGGATCAAGTGTGAAGATCAATCACAAACATAAGAGTCTATGGGAGAGATTGTATACTCAAACCACCACAATATCCAACCAGAGACAAGATAATATAAGAAAGCCAGCATTCATTTGGAAAGTGGCTAGAATGTGCCAGCTCAAAACTTGCTACTTTGGAATTATATATATATATATATGAAATTAAAAACTCTATTTTTCTACCTTTGGCTAATCTGTAAAATGACAGTTTAATTTACAGGTCCTAGCAACTGCTTAGGAGGAAACTTAAGTGAAAACCTTTTCTTCTTCTACAAGCTCATATTATTTACCCTGTGTAGAGGTAGGTATCTGGCATGTGTTGACTCCTTTAATGCTAATAGTAGCTTGTTAAAAGGACTTCGTTAGTAGGAAATATAAAGAATAGAGAGGGATTTATTAATTTGTATGAGGTCCCAAGAAGTTACTGTTAGAACATTAACCCTAGGGAGAACTTGTGAGGCCTTGAACAAAGGTTTGAATGGTAGAGATGGGGAGGAGAAAACAAATTCAAATATTAAAGAAACGAATTTTTATCAAAAACGAAATGGTGGGCTGGAGAGTTGGCTTAGCGGTTAAGGCGCCTGCCCGCTAAGCCTAAGAACGTCAGTTCCAATCTCCAGGTCCCACGTTTACCCAGATGCAAAGTGACGCAAGGGCGCAATGCTGCACTTGCCCACAAGGGGGCACACGCATCTAGACTTTGTTCACAGCGGCTGAGAGGCTGCTGGCGCACCTATTCCCTCTCTCTCTCTCTCCGTATCTTTCTGTGTCTCTCTCCAAAATAGGAGGCTGGAGCTATGGAGTAGCAGTTAAGGCACTTGCCTGTGAAGCCCAAGGACTCAGTTTCGATTCTCTAGTACCCACGTAAGCCAGATGCAGAAGGTGGCACATGCGTCTGGAGTTTGTTTTCAATTGCTAGAGGCCCTGGTGTGCCCATTCTCTCTCTCTTTCTCTCTAATAAATAAATAAAATATAAAATATATTTTTAAAAATGGGGTTAAGGGAGGAAGGAACTAAGTAGGTCACCATTCTGGGCTTGTATATCATCCTTTATGGATTTATTGAGAAAAGACTTTTAGTGTGTTTTTTAAAAGATTTATTTTTATTTATTTATTAGAGACAGAAAGAGAGATAGAGAGTGAGGGAGAATGGGCATGCCAGGCCTCTAGCCACTGTAAACGAACTCTAGATACATGCACCACTATGTGCATCTGGCTTATGTGGGACCTGGAGAATCAAACCTGGATCCTTCTGCTTCACAGGCATGTGCCTTAACCGCTGAGCCACATCTCTAGCCCATGATTTTTATTTTATTAGATAGAATTTACCATCTTACAAAAAGTTCAGTTGGTGGTTAAAGACAAGGGTGCCAGACCTTTAGTCAGTGAGAGCTGACAATGTCATCTACAATTACATTGTGCCACATTCATAGCTATTCTGAGGAGTATGCAGCCTGCGTTTTCTGACTCACTATTCTATGATTTCACCTCTTTCTCTCTCTCTCTCTCTCTCTCTCTCTCTCTCTCTCTCTCTCTATATATATATATATATATATATATATATATATTTATTTATTTATTTATTTTTTTTTTTTTGGTTTTGTGAGGTAAGGTCTCACTCTGGTCCAGGCTGACCTGGAATTCACTATGTAGTCTCAGGGTGGCCTTGAACTCTCAGCGATCCTCCTACCTCTGCCTCCCAAGTGCTGGGATTAAAGGCGTGTGCCACCACGCCCGGCCACCTCAATATTTTTTTAATATTTCTTTCATCTATTCAACCCTTGTAGATCATGTCAACATTTCAAGTATTTTTTTTTTCTCTCCTGCAAAACTTTCTCCTATAATTTTAGAGCAGTGTGATCTGCTTGAAAAAGTCAGGGAAGTGATCAGAAGCCATGGCACGTGGTGTATAAGTGCATGAATTTCGGTGCCACACAGATCATTGGTCGAAGGTATAAGCTGACAACTTTGGGTCATGTGATGGGTCTGAATGTTCATATTTTCTCCTCCAGTTCATATCTTTTTTTTTTTTTTTTTTTTTTTGGAGAGAGACACAGAGAGAGACAGAGAAAGGGAGAGGAAGACAGATAGAGATGGGCGCGCCAGCAGCCTCTCAGCTGCTGTGAACGAAATCCAGATGTGTGTGCCCCCTTGTGGTCAAGTGTGGTGCCCTTGTGTCACTTTGCATCTGGCTAAACGTGGGACCTGGAGATTGGAACCAGCGTTCCAATCTTAAGAGTCAGGCGCCTTAACTGCTAAGCCTTCTCTCCAGCCCTCCAGTTCATATCTTGAAATCCTTAAGCCCTGTTTGGAGGTAGGAGCTTTGGAAGGTAGTTAGCTCATGAAGGTGGAGCCTTCATTAATGGGAACTATAGTGCTCCTAATAAAGAGAATTCTTTTGGCCCGCCCCCACCATGTGATGTTAGAGTGAGAAGACAACTTTCATAGAACACAGGTCCTCAGAATATTCTTAACCTGCCGGTGCCTTGATTTTCAACTTCCCAGCCTCTAGGACAGTGAGACATAAATATCTATTATTTTTTGAGCTACTGGCCCATGGTGTTTTATTGCAGCAGTCTGAATGGACAAAGACAGGCAAGTTAATAAACTGTTTTGAGGTGAACTTTTCTCAGCTGTAAAATGGGGATTTCAGCAGCAGTGAGTACAAAGTTTAGGGAACATTAAGTAATGTATGGCAAACACTTAGCACCTTGCCTGACATATAGTAAGCACTTATTAAATGTTGGGTAACATTACCTTTGTTAAAACGCATCTCTGTTTATCTCCTTGTTCCCATACTGCTTTTTAATACTTGCCTGCTTTGGCGTCACAGAAACAATGCAATTATCTCAAGGGCAGGGAAAGCATTCGGCACATCTGGCAAATTACTAAATACTCCATAAATGCTGGATAATTGCACAACTTCTTTTGCTTTTCTTTCAGTGGCTAGCATAATATCAGATTCACACTAGACACTTAATAAACACCACTTGAGTGTTTTGAAATTATTAAAAAACGATGTGCATGGTCTCAGGCTTGATTAACTTAATTGACTGGAACTCCAAATATATTATAACCGGAGGCGTTTTCTCTAGCGGAACCTTGCGTTAGTAGCTTTTTCTTGATATCATCAGTATCTGCATGAAAATATTCCTCTAGAGATTGTTATTTCTTTACATGTGTACAGTTGCTAAGTACTATAAGGGTGAAATCTCTTAATGTGTCAAGAGGACACAGAAGGGCTAGAGAGATGGCTTAGCTGTTATGCACTTGCTTGTGAAGTGTAAGGACACAGGTTCAACTCCCCAGAACCTATGTAAGCCTGATGCACAAGGTGATGCATGTGTACAAGGTCACACATGCATATAAGGTGGTGTACATGTCTGGAGTTCAGTTGCAGTGGCTAGAGGCCCCAGCGTGCCAATTCTCTTTCTCTCTCTCTCACTCTCTCTCTCATAAATAAATAAGCAGGACACAGAAGAATTCCTTCTTGTTTTCTTTCTCTCTTCCTTCTACCTTCCATCTATCCTTTCCTCTTTCCCTCCAATTCCACCCTCATTCCACAGAGGCGTACCTCATGGTTACTATATACAAGACACGGCACCAGCTTTGCCCCCCAAAGAGAAATATGAGGAGTGAGATACAGTCACTATTTCAGGCTTATGGTAGAGAAAGCTTCAGACCAGTAAACAGATGACTGAAGAGCAATGTGGTAGAAGAAACACATGGTGTTATGGGGCCAGCTTAAGGACCACTGATGTCAAATTTATGACATCATTTCCTATCATTCTACATCCATTTCCTGTCATTCTACATCCATTCCAGAGATAATTCTTTGAGTGTACTAAGTTAATGTGAAGAACACATCATCGTGACCTTCTGTCTAGAAGATGTAGGGTAAATTAGGTTGGGGCATCCTTTTCTCCTCTGACATTATACATCTGATTTCACTGAAATATAGTACACAATTACTTCAAACGAGTGCCTACAGAAGTCTATAAAACCGAGTGACCTTTCAAGATACAGCAAAGGTAAAAGGTTACTGTCATCACTCTCAGTGAATCGCCTCGTTATCAATATTTTAGACTTTGATGTAAAAGAATGGACGTTTACCTAGAGCATTGGCAGCCCATAACTAAGCCATTCCGTGCTCGTCCGTTGGCAGAACTCCCCAATATTTCCAGTTGTGCACACGCTGATCAATCTCGACTTTGTCATCCTTTTATAACAAGGGACTTGTCGTACAAGGATGCAAATGATTTTCTTTGTGTGTGTGTGCGTGTGCGTGTGTGCCTTGCTGCACGGTGCATATTGTGATACTGTTTGTCACTCGACATTATGAACGTGGCACAAATGGATAACGATAGCGGTAGCAAGGGCCAGATGACAGAATGTCTGAGTCCGTTTTGTTTCTCCGGCTGCTGTATTTCATTGTCTACCATATTTACACTTCTCACTTAATGTATGCGGTTAAGTTAACCTTCCCACACACTCATAAGTATCTTCCATATTGTTATCGCTACAGAATACTCCTTACTGTATCTGACTTATTAAAAACAAACAGCTACACACGTACTTGTGCTGCCACCCTCGTGACAAACCACACACTTGACATCATTGCAGCAGCCATTTATGGGCAGTGGAATAATAATGCCTTGATGCTCTCAAGTGCAAGAAGAGTTCTCATTGGAACCATGGACTATTAAAAACGGTCTTCACTCATTAAGGATTTATCAGGTTTTCCTTTCTGCTCTGAGCTGGCATTTAGGCATGTGTAAATTCGTTTACATAAGATATTGAAATCAATTAATGGAGGCTATTTGAACAAGAGCTTTTACATCTTGTGAAGTTGTCATCTGCAAAGCTGAAGATGGAACAAGTCTAAATCAAATTCTGGCACCCACAATGATTTTATCCTAAGTGAAAACAACAGACAAGTCGGGAAACAACACTTTTCAAAAAGATAGCTTCTAGGATAGAGAAGCTGTAAAAATAAGTTCCATGAACCATCAATAAAGATGAGAAAACAAAAACGGGAAAAAGAAAGTGGTTGGTATTGACATCATGACAAGGCACTGTGAATTTCAGCTAATTTCATTTTTAACATAGCAACACTGGATTCCTTTGTAGTGATCATGGAATCTTTCAGATTATCATTCAAGGATGTCTAATCATTTCAGATATGACTGTCCTCCTCTTACCCATGGCTTTGCATTCTGATGTCTTGATTACCTGCAGTCAACCACGATCCACAAAATAAACTAGAAATTTCAAAAACCAAACAATTAGCAAGTATCAAATTGCATGGTATTCTGAAAGTACTGTCTCATATCATCCTGCCTACGATATGGAAAGCCCTTTAATGAGCATGCCCATCCTGAGTATGCTCCACATAGGCCTTCGTGGTTAATGCCTTGACTGCCAAGCAATCTCTGTACCTGGGGTCAAGTAACCCATGAACCACTTAATGGTTCCAAAGTGCAAGAGTCACAATGCAAAGGAGGCATCAGCTCATACACCCTGGAAGAGCAGATTAACTCCACGATAGTGCTATACTACAGTGCACATAAGGAGAACAACCAACCAACCAAGAAAACATATGCTATCTACTAGGTCTGACACTTCTGTGGTTTTAAGCTCAACTGAGGGGTCTTGAGATGAATCCCCACAGATAAAGGTGCCATCTGTATGCACTGCTATTTTGGCTTCTGGTGGTCATAGAAATACAATACATCCTTAGAGAAGCACATCATAGTAGAACTCAGAAACTGTGTAATTTTTTCTTCACTCCCCCCCTCAGATTGTTGCATATAAAGCTAAAAGTGCTAGACTAGATAACTGGTCAGATCCCTTCAATCTCTGATGCTCCATAAGCAAGAAAATTGCTAGAATGTTAACACAGATTTGCATTTGCTAAAATAAAGGCCCATATCTGCTGAAGCTCTCTTTTCAAAGTTAAAAAAAAAATATTTTGAGAGAGAGAGAGAGAGAGAGAGAGAGAGAGAGAGAGAGAGAGAGAGAGAGAGAGAGAATGGGCATGCCAGGGTCTTCAGCTGCTGTGAACAAACTCCAGGCACATGTGTCCCCTTATGGCGCATGTGTGACATTGCGTGTGTCCGTCTGGCTACAGGGGACCTGGAGATTTGAACATGAGTTCTTAGACTTTGCAGGCAAGTGTCTTAACTGCCAGGCCATCTCTCCAGCCCCCTCTATTTTTAAAAAAAAATTATTTGAGAGAGAAATAGAGGAGGAGGGAATATGGGCATGCCAGAGCCCTTTGCCATTGCAAATAAACTCCAGATGCATGGACCACTTTGTGCATTTGGCTTTATGTGGGTATTGGGGAATTGAACCCAGGATGGCAGGATTTGTATGCAAGTGCCTTTAACCGATGAGCCATCTCCCAGTCCTGAAGCTCTTTTCTATGAAGCAATGGTATGCTAACACTGTGGCTCTTCTCTCATCCTGGTAGCATGGCCTTTTGTGGAGAGATTGGGAAAAACTGTCTTACTAGAGACACTAAAAACTGCAATCTATTTAAAACAATTAAATAATGGTTCTGTGTTTTGCTATTGTGTTTGCATTTAGAATAAAATAGCTATTTAATTTGTATAACAATTGGAAGCTAATGATGCTTAAATCACCTCATACTGCTTGGTACCAATGCCTATGAATCAGAAATTTAAATCCATTTGTAGCAAGCTTAGTGTTTCTAGGCACTTGTATTAGATCTTTTCCAGAAAAATGACTTAAAAACATACTGACATCAAATCCTTCTTGACTTTGGAGACTGAATTTCATAGTGCAAGAAATTTCATATTAGGTCATAAATTTACTCTATCAGAGTTTCTGCTTCCTTAGATTTCAGAGTTTGGTTTATGCTTCCAAAAACAATTATACATAAAAATGTCTAAGCAGGAGATAAGCAGAAGGAACAAGTACATTATAAACCAAAACAACAACAACAAAAAATTAGTAGTGAGGACTAGACACCTCTTTGGCATTCACCATTATAAAACACAAGATTAATGCAGTTCTCAATAAGAAGTCTAAGTGCATAAAATCAAAGAGCACAACCATTATCCATTCCAATGGATCTGCCTCCAACTTGCAAATTCCAACAATCCATAAAAAATACATGATGTTATTAGGTGGTGGAAGCTGGCAGTATACTGTCCATAACTTATTTATATAAGCCTATCCTGAGAAGCAGTGTTTAAGTGCTGGCTCGGCAGACAGAAGGTGGGGCTTGAGTGGCTGTTTACAGAATCTGAGGGTAGTGCCCTGAAAAGAGAAGAAACTTGGGACACCTTAACCTCACTGATATCAGCCACTACATCCTTTCTCAATTTTCCTTCTCACCAAACAAGGTCTGCATTTGTTTGCCAAGCCTCTCTATGGGTTATTTACCTCAGCGGTGGACTTACCAAGTTATACGTGTCAACGAAACTAACAACTGGTGGTTATAGGCAATCATGGAGTTACTTGAAAGGATTGCTGCTGTTTCCTGAGCAAATGCATTGAGGCTGCCTTGGGCTCCTGTGGGATTAAGTCTGCTTGGGATGTCAGTGGCCTCTAGAGCAAGAAATTGTTGGTCATCTAAATGTGTCCAAGACCATCATAATAGGAAAAGATGATGTCATCAAAATTAAAAGAGAGACTGATTGAGAGGAGGAGGGGATGTGATGGTGAGTGGAGTTTCAAAAGGGAAAGTGGGGGGAGGGAGGGAAGTACCATGGGATATTGTCTACAATTAAGGAAGCTGTCAATAAAAACAAAAATTTAAAAAAAAGAAATACGGAAATGAAATTCACCGATGAAGTCTTAAATTTTGATGCTCAGGGGTCACAGGCTCCTGACAGAGGTCACAGTCTCCGGCTTCCTGGCAGGTGTGGGTTCATTCGTCAGTCAGGACAAGACTTTGATTTCCTATGTGCACCTGGGAGAACTCTAGTGTCTATGACTAACTATAAAGTTTTATTCATACACAAACCTGCAATACCTTTAAATGTGTTACTGAGGCTGCCTCTAGGAAGGATTAACTAAAGGAAGAGTCCTTCCCCAGGCGTAAGCCTTCCCAGAGTGGGCGGCAGAGTGGGGCCCCTCTTGGAGGAGGGGGCTGGTTGATAAAAAGGAGCTCTGGGAAGAAAGGCTCTCTCTCTCCCACCTGGCTGCCGGTGCTACTAGCTGCTTGGTGTTTTCTGCTTGGTACCTGCTGCTTGGTGTTGCTGCTCTCCAGTGTGGACTGAAGACCAGGGTGGACTGAAGAGCAGCGTCTCTCCAGGAAGCCTCCAGGCCTTCAGTGCGGATTGGGACTGCTGAGGCCTCCAGCCTCGTGCACTGAGCAGCTACCGGGTTTCTTCACTCTCGGACCTGCAACCTGCTATTGCTGGACTGTGTAAGCTAATCCAATAAATCCCCTTTAATACAATTCATTCTGTCCATTCTGTTCCTCTAGAGAACCCTGACTAATACAGATTCTGGTACCAGGAGTGGTTCTAGAGAAACAGAATTGTAAGGATGGGTTTCCCTAGTAGGCTTGGTGCTCTGTGGAGTTGGTTCTCCAACTCTAGTACCACTAAAGGCTCTGCTGGTAATAAGGAGAGCATTTTAAGTGGTAATAAGGAGGGCACTAATAATCCATGGTGTGAACTATTTAACGAACTCCGTGAGATAGATGTATTTAGTGATTCTGAGTCATATCTTGTGAGGAGCAAGGAATTTAGTGACTCTGTATCTAGAACCTTTGAATATTTGTGGAAAAGTAAGACGAATGATGATGCTGGATGGTTTCTTCTGGCATCTCTAGATAAACTGTTGAGAGAAAAGCAGAAGCTCCAAAAGGAAAATTCCAAGCTTAAGACCCACGTACATGATCTGAAGGTTTCTAAGGGTGCCCTGGAGGAAAATCTCCTGTCTAGTCAGAACAGGGCTCGAATTGCAGAAAACCAAACTCAAGCTCTCATTGTAAGATTGGCTAACTTGCAGCGTAAGCTCAATTCCCAGCCTCACAAACTATCAGAAGTTAAAGTGAGGGCATTGGTTGGAAAAGAGTGGGATCCCATGACTTGGGATGGGGATGTATGGGAAGACCCTGAAGAATCTGGGGACATTGAACTCTCAGATTCTGAAGAAGTTGTTTTGCATGAGAATGTGGCTTCCCCTCCTTTAGCTGCAGGTGCACCCCACCCCTGAGGGAATCACTCCTTCTTTGTCTGAGGAAGCAGTAATGACCCTCCCTGCAGGATGTGCTGATGCTTCTCAGAGCCCACCCATCTTTGCCTCAAGGCCTATAACTAGGCGTAAGGCTAGGCATGCCCCTAAAGGGGAGTTAGAAAGCGTGACTCAAGAGGAAGTGAGATACACCCCTAAAGAACTTCAGGAGCTTTCTAACTTGTACAGGCAGAAGCATGGGGAATATATGTGGGAATGGATTTTAAGGGTGTGGGATGATGGAGGAAGGAATATAAAATTAGATCAAGCTGAATTTATTGAAATGGGCCCACTAACCAGAGATTTTAGATTTAACACTGCAGCTCATGCAGTTGGAAGAGGTGCCAAGAGTTTATTTGATTGGTTGGCTGAAGTATGGATCCAAAGATGGCCTACTGTGAATGAGCTTGAGCTGCCTGATATCCCTTGGCTTAATGTTGATGAAGGGATTAAAAGGCTCAGAGAACTTGGAATGCTGGAGTGGATTTACCATGTAAACTCATCTTTAAGCCCGCAATGGGAGCGTGCAGAAGATGTGCCCTTCACTAAGACTATAAGAAACAGATTTGTGAGGGGAGCACCAGCACATTTAAAGTCCCCAATCATTGGTCTTTTATGTAAAGAAGACATCACAGTGGGAGCCGCAGTTGCTGCATTAGGTGACTTAGATGCAATGGGTCTAACTGGCTCTCGGGGTAACAAGGGCCAAGTATCAGCACTGAATCGCCAAAGGCAAGGTGGGCGTGTTTACCATAATGGACAGCGCAGGCAAAACAATGCTCGTAACAGTATGACTCGTGTAGACCTTTGGTACTGGCTGCTTAATCATGGTGTTCCCAGAAGTGAAATAGATAAAAAGCCTACTAAGTTCCTGCTTGATCTGTATAAGCAGAAAAGTTCCAGAGCAAAGAACCCAAAGGCCACTTTGAATTATAGCAACAGAGAATCAAGGCCTCTTAACCAGTTTCCAGACTTGAGCCAGTTTACAGATCCTGAACCCCTTGATTGAAGGGGTGGCGGGTCCCTTTGAGGAAGGACCCTCCCATAATCCCCAAAAGTTTCAATATTAAGCTTAGTCCTATCCTTCCTCAGAGGGACCTACGGCCTTTTGCTAGGGTAACTGTACACTGGGGAAAAGGAAATAATCAGACTTTTCGGGGCTTACTGGATACTGGCTCTGAATTGACATTGATTCCAGGAGACCCTAACCGGCATCGTGGCCCTCCAGTTAAAGTAGGTGCTTATGGAGGTCAGGTGATCAATGGAGTTTTGGCAAATGTTAGACTGACAGTAGGTCCAGTGGGTCCCCGAACTCATCCTGTGGTTATTTCCCCAGTCCCAGAATGCATAATTGGGATAGATATACTTAGGAGCCAAAAACCCCCACATTGGTTCTTTGACTTGTGGGGTGAGGGCCATTATGGTTGGAAAGGCCAAATGGAAGCCATTGGAGCTCCCTCTACCAAGGAAAATAGTGAACCAGAAACAGTATCGCATCCCTGGAGGAATTGCAGAGATTAATGCCACTATAAAGGACTTGAAGGATGCAGGGGTGGTGGTTCCCACCACATCCCCTTTAACTCCCCTATTTGGCCTGTTCAGAAGACAGACGGATCTTGGAGAATGACAGTGGATTATCGGAAACTTAATCAGGTGGTGACTCAATTGCAGCTGCTGTACCAGATGTGGTTTCTTTACTTGAGCAGATTAACACATCTCCTGGTACCTGGTATGCAGCTATTGATCTTGCAAATGCCTTCTTCTCCATACCTGTCCATAAGGACCACCAGAAGCAATTTGCCTTCAGCTGGCAAGGTCAGCAGTACACATTTACTGTGTTACCTCAAGGTTATATTAACTCTCCAGCCCTGTGTCATAGCTTAGTTCGCAGGGATCTTGATCGTCTGTGCCTTCCACAAGGTGTCACATTGGTCCATTATATCGATGACATTATGCTGATTGGATCGAATGAGCAGGAGGTGGCAGCCACTCTGGAGTTGCTGGTACAGCATATGCGCATCAGGGGATGGGAAATAAATCCATCCAAAATTCAAGGACCTTCCACCTCCGTGAAATTTCTAGGAGTTCAGTGGTGTGGGGCATGCAGGGATATTCCTTCTAAGGTGAAGGATAAGTTGTTGCACCTGGCCCCTCCTACCACTAAGAAGGAAGCACAACGTCTAGTGGGCCTATTTGGATTTTGGAGACAGCACATTCCTCACTTGGGTGTGTTACTCCGTCCCATATACCAAGTGACTCGGAAAGCTACTAGTTTTCAGTGGGGCCCAGAACAAGAGAAGGCTCTTCAACAGGTCCAGGCTGCTGTGCAGGCGGCTCTGCCACTTGGGCCATATGATCCAGCAGATCCAATGATACTTGAGGTGTCAGTGGCAGATAGGGATGCTGTTTGGAGCCTTTGGCAGGCCCCATAGGTGAATCACACCGGAGGCCCTTGGGATTCTGGAGCAAGGCCCTGCCATCATCTGCAGACAATTATTCTCCCTTTGAGAGACAGCTCTTGGCTTGCTATTGGGCCTTAATAGAAACTGAACGCTTGACAATGGGCCATCAAGTTATTATGCGACCTGAACTGCCCATTATGAGCTGGGTGTTATCTGACCCACCAGGCCATAAAGTTGGACGTGCACAGCAGCAGTCCATCATCAAGTGGAAGTGGTATATCCGTGATCGGGCTCGAGCAGGCCCTGAAGGCACAAGTAAGTTACATGAGGAGGTTGCCCAAATGCCTATGGTTGCTACTCCTGTTTCAATGCCTTCTGTCCCCAAGCATGCACCTATGGCATCATGGGGTGTGCCCTATGATCAGTTGACTGAAGAGGAGAAGACCAGGGCATGGTTTACAGATGGTTCAGCACGCTATGCGGGCACGTCCCAGAAGTGGACAGCTGCAGCATTACAGCCCCTTTCTGGGACAACTCTGAAGGACTGTGGTGAAGGGAAGTCTTCGCAATGGGCAGAACTACGGGCAGTACACATGGTTGTGCATTTTGCTTGGAAAGAAAAATGGCCAGATGTGTGGTTATACACTGATTCCTGGGCTGTGGCCAATGGTTTGGCAGGATGGTCTGGGACATGGAAGGAGCATGATTGGAAAATTGGTGAAAAGGACATTTGGGGAAGATGTATGTGGATAGAGCTCTCTGAATGGGCAAAGGATATAAAGATACTTGTGTCCCATGTTAATGCTCATCAGAAGGTGACCTCATCAGAGGAGGACTTTAATAATCAAGTAGATAAGCTGACCCGTTCTGTGGACAGTGGTCAACCTCTTTCCTCAGCCACCCCTGTCATTGCCCAATGGGCCCATGAACAAAGTGGCCATGGTGGCAGGGATGCAGGTTATGCATGGGCCCAACAACACGGACTTCCACTAACTAAGGCTGACCTGGCTACGGCTGCTGCTGAGTGCCAAATCTGCCAGCAGCAGAGACCAACTCTGAGCCCCCGATATGGTAGTATTCCACGGGGTGACCAGCCAGCAACTTGGTGGCAAGTCGACTATATTGGACCTCTACCATCATGGAAAGGGCAGCGTTTTGTCCTTACTGGAATAGACACTTATTCTGGGTATGCATTTGCTTTTCCTGCACGTAATGCTTCTGCCAAAACTACTATCCGTGGGCTTACAGAATGCCTTATCCACCTTCATGTTATTCCACAGAGCATAGCTTCTGATCAAGGAACTCACTTCACAGCCAAGGAAGTACAGCAGTGGGCTCATGATCATGGAATTCACTGGTCTTACCATGTGCCCCACCACCCTGAAGCAGCTGGCTTGATAGAGCGGTGGAATGGCCTTTTAAAGAAACAGCTACCGTGCCAACTAGGTGGCAATAGCTTGGAGGGCTGGGGGCGTGTCCTCCAGCAGGCTGTATATGCTCTGAATCAGTGTCCTATATATGGTGATGTTTCTCCTATAGTCCAGATTCACAGGTTCAGGAATCAATGGATGAAAATGGGAATGGTCCCACTTACCATCACCCCAAGTGACCCATTAGCCAAATTTTTGCTTCCTGTACCCACAACCTTACGCTCTGCTGGCCTAGAGGTCTTGGTTCCAGAGGGGAGTGCTTTTCGCCAGGAGGCACAAAGAACATTCCATTGAACTGGAAGCTGAGATTTCCCCTGGCCACTTTGGGCTCCTGATGCCCTTGAGTGCACAGGCTGAGAAAGGAGTTACAGTGTTAGCAGGGTAATTGATCCAGATTACCAGGGTGAAATTGGACTGCTCCTCCACAATGGAGGTCAGGAAGAGTATGTCTGGAGTGCTGGAGATTCTCTAGGGCGTCTCTTGGTGTTACCATGCCCTGTTATCAAAGTCAATGGACAACTGCAACAACCCAATCAAGGCAGTGTGATAAATGGCCCAGATCCTTCAGGAATGAAGGTATGGGTCACCCCTCCAGGTAAAGAACCAAGACCTGCTGAGGTGCTTGCTGAAGGTGGAGGAAATACTGAATGGGTAGTAGAAGAAGGCAGTAACAAATACCAGCTAAGGCCACGGGACCAGTTACAAAAACGTGGTCTGTAATTGCCATGAGTGTTCCTGTCTTACCTTGTTAAGAGTGCTTGTACATATGTATACCAATATTAAGATGTTTTGTTCTTCCTCTACTTCTCTATTAGGTAATTAATACTGATTAAGATCATATTGCTAGTTAACCACTGTTGAATTTATATTTGACTTGTTATATGAGACTAAGCCTTCCTCAAGGAACTTGCTTTGTGTGTGTGGGGGGGATGATTGTGCGTTTCCGGTTGTCTGAGGATAGTTATATCATGTTAGGCGGAATTATGACCTTGTTACTGTCTTCATTTGGAAATTAAGTAGAATGTAAAGATATATGGTTTGGTGTCAAGTTGACAAGGGGTGGACTTGTGATGGTTAAGTTTGTGTCAACTTGATTTGTTTAGGAATCCACAGACATTCCTCATAAGTGTGTTACTGAGGCTGCCTCTAGGAAGGATTAACTAAAGGAAGAGTCCTTCCCCCAGGCGTAAGCCTTCCCAGAGTGGGCGGCCCAGAGTGGGCGGCCCCTCTTGGAGGAGGGCTGGTTGATAAAAAGGAGCTCTGGGAAGAAAGGCTCTCTCTCTCCCACCTGGCTGCCGGTGCTACTAGCTGCTTGGTGTTTTCTGCTTGGTACCTGCTGCTTGGTGTTGCTGCTCTCCAGTGTGGACTGAAGACCAGGGTGGACTGAAGAGCAGCGTCTCTCCAGGAAGCCTCCAGGCCTTCAGTGCCGGATTGGGACTGCTGAGGCCTCCAGCCTCGTGCACTGAGCAGCTACCGGGTTTCTTCACTCTCGGACCTGCAACCTGCTATTGCTGGACTGTGTAAGCTAATCCAATAAATCCCCTTTAATACAATTCATTCTGTCCATTCTGTTCCTCTAGAGAACCCTGACTAATACACATACCACCCCCTTGTGCATCTGCCTTATGTGGGTCCCGGAGAGTCGAACCGGGATTGTTTGGCTTTGCAGGCAAACACCTTAACTACTAAGCCATCTCTCCAGCCCACTTAAAAATTTTTTTTAATTTATTTTTTTTAGTTGAGAGAGAGAGAGAGAGAGAGAGAGAGAGAGAGAGAGAGAGAGTCCCAATGTATCCTGTTGCAATAGCACACATTTTATTTTTTTTTCAGATCAATTTATAGGGAAGTGAGATCAACATTTTTTCCTGGGATACTATGCAATTGATTTCTCAAAGGTCACCAAATGAACTCCTTCAAGTGAATTGAATTTAAATTTTAGTTTAGCCTTAAAGGGCATTACAGTTCAGTGGTCCAAATCAGGGATTAACAGTTATAATTTTCAACCGTGTTTTCTGGCATGTGGTAACATGAGATAAGGATTTTAAGATTATTTCACTTCATAACATAATAAGATCGAGTGTAATAAGTTAACAAAGAACACTCCCTACTGAGCTCAGCTGTATGAGGACATTCAATCTTAATCAATGTCCATTAGAATCGTCTATTTATGAATGCATAGGTATAGACTCTACCCGGGGACATTCTCATTTGAAGAGTTAAGGCTATGATCCAGAAAGTATATTTTGTCAAAGTTCCTTGGTGATGTGTGTGCATGTGTTTGTACATTTTCATGCATGTGTATATAAATGCATATTTTCCACTCCAGATGCTATGGAAACTTTGCATGAAAGTATTCTGTGAGCTCATTTCCTTCAAGACTACAGTGACTTACTAACTTGAGGAACATTTATTGAAGAGCTAATTCTTTTCTTCTGTGTGCCTCAATTTCTTTATCTGTTAAGTGTGGGTAATAACTTTCCCTGTGCGTTGTTGTGAGGACTAAATGTGTCAATGTATGCAAAGAGCTTCGTAATGGGTCTGGTTGGTGGCAGGCATTATAAAGGAGCTGGAATGATAATTTTCATCACTATTTTTAACCACACTCACAGTATTCCTTGAGTGATATTAAAGTATGCTTGCAGGACATGTAGTATTTTCAGATAGTGGCAACTGCATGAGAATCAGATCATTTTTTAAATTTCATAATTTAGGAGGATAAGAGACTAACTGAGGTGGAATGTGGAAGAGTAAGAGTCGTCCCCTAAGAAGTGGGAGAACCCAAGAATGCTGGTTTCACTTTGCCTCTAGACGTATGTGACTTGGCACAAGTCATATATACATTATGGGACTAAAGTTCTCCACGTCTAAAAGGAGTCGTCATCACTAAGGTTTCTGTAGCCACGGAGATTTGGGATTGTGGAAGCCAAAAGGATGTACCCCTAAGACAGCTGCTCCCAGAGTGCAAGGTTTGTATGGGCAGTGCCTTGACACCCTCTTCAGTCCTTTTCCCTTACGAGTGTTCACGAAATTCTACTAGAGAATGTTTTGAAAAGGTGATGCAAGGTGTAAAGTGAATACTAGGCCCACAGTGGGTCTTCTGACACCAATTTCCTGTAGTAGTCATCTTCTCGTTGCTGGGACAAAACACCCGACCAGAAGCAGCTTATGGAAGGAAACGGTTTATGTGGGTTTACAGTTCTGAGAGGGGGTTTCATCACGGCGGGGAAAGTATGGCACCAGAAGACATATTGTCACAGCAGCAGGGATGGAGTAGAGCCCGCTGGCAAGCTGGGCTCAACTATAAAATATCAAGTCTGGGGCTGGAGAGATGGCTTAGAGGTTAAGGCGTTTGCCTGCAAAGCCAAAGGACCCAGGTTCAAATCCCTAGGAACCACGTAAGCTAGATGCACAAAGGTACGCATGCATCTGGAGTTCATTTGCAGTGGCTGGAGGCCCTGGCGCAACCATTCTCTCTGTCTATCTCCTCTCTCTCTTTCTCTCTGCTTGCAAATAAATAAACAAATAAATAAAAATTAAAATATCAAAGCTTGCCTCCTCCAGTAAGGCTCCACCTTCTAAAAGCTCCACCAGCTGGGACTAAGTATGAGGCTTACTGTCAAATACATGAGGCTATGGGGGACATTTCACATGCAATCCACCGCAGTATGTTGGTTTGTTTGTTTTAGCTGATTATTTGGGTTCCCCAGTAGGAACCTCCTTAGGAATTTGACCCAAATGCTTCTTTGAATCTCTGAAAAAGTTTTAGATAGATTTAAGTTGATTCTTAGTATACTGATACCTATCAATTTCTACTGCAACAGTCAAATACTCTTAAGCAAGTCAAACTACCAGTCAGAAAGTATTCTGTCTGGGATGCTTTGTTAAATAAAGGAATGAACCAGGAGAGCAAACCTGTAATCACAGCCCTGGAGAAACTGAGGAAGGAGTGTTTTTAAAATATATATATATATATGTATGTATTATTTACTTGAGAGAAAGAAGCAGCGTGAGAGAGAAAGAGAGAAAATGAGCACACCAGGGCCTCCAGCCACTGCAAACTCCAGACGCATGTGCCACCTTGTGCATCTGGCTTACATGGGTCCTGGGGAATTGAACTTAGGTCCTTAGGCTTTGCAGGCAAATGCCTTAACCACTAAGCCATTTCCCAAACCCCATGTATTTTTTATTTATTTATAAGAGAGCAAGAAAGAGGCAGAGAGAGATAGAAAGAATGGGCACACCAGGGCCTTCAGCCACTACAGACAAACTCCAGACGCATGCACCACCTTGTGCAACTGGCTTTTGTGGGTCCTAGGGAATTGAACCTGGGTACTTTGGCTTTGGAGGCAAATGCCTTAACCACTAAGCCATTTCTTCAGCCCAAAGGAGTATTTTATAAGTTTCAGGCTAACCCAACCTACAGTGTGAGATTCTGTCTTAAAACAAAGCTCAATCCCTCCCTCCCCATCTTCCCTTCCTTCCTAGAAGCCGAACAACAAAACAATGACAACAGCAGCAAACACTAGATGAATGGAAGCTGCATGAAAACATTGCCTGTACTTGGGGTGTACTAAGGGGACACCGAGGGGACAGGCTAGCACCTCCTGGGGAGATGATTTCAATGCAGTCATGCAGATTAGATTTTCACAGGGTGGCATGATGACGTGCAGATCTGTTAGGTTTGGATGCCATTACCATCTGCCTTGTGTTTATTAAAGGGGCAGAGATGTTGGAAGGTGAAAGAGTGAGCCCCTTGTGTCTGTCAGCCCTACTTCACAATGGGAAGTTAGTACTTCCAGAGCTTCTGAGGGGTGCTCCAGACCCAGATACTCAAAAGTCTCCACAATAGAATTAATTTTTTTCCTTCATGCTGGAGTATAGATTTTTAAAATGCCAAGTTTTATTTAATTACATAATGAAACTGAACCATACTTCTCAATCAGCAGTATTGTGTGTGTGTGGGGAAGGGTATGGAAAAACCAATAAATTATAATAAGTAATAGTGAGTTTTAATATAAAACTCATGGAAAGATGTAACAGGTCAACCAATCTATGAACCTCTGGAGGGTAACAAGACAGTAAACTTGACATTGCACAGTATTTGACATACTGTGGTATTTGACATCCAGTGAATCATTATTTACATTTTATCCAAAAACATTTACCTGAGAAAAGGTCATGACGTTAAATTTGGAGACATTTACAGCAATTGCCAAATGTTTACTATCTACATGAATGTCATGCTTCTCAGTCAGAAAGCAGGTTGATGTGCTAAATGTCAATTATTTCGACTTGTTTGATGGTAGCACAGATTGCCAAGCAACATAAAAAGAGGGTTTAATAAATATTATATACACTGCTAACCATTAATCTTGCCCAGTGGAGGCTCAAGTTTTGCATACAGAGGATTTATGACAAGAAACAGCTCAGGACATTAAAACTCAATTATTGCAGTCCTGGACAGCAACCCTATCATTAGCTTCTAGAAGCTGCACCTGGTTTCTTCTGCTGCCGCTGTCACTTTTGAGAAGGTATTGGGGAGGATGGAATTATTTCAGGAAAGAGCACTTGGATGTTTCTTTGTGATACTTTTTTCTGGTCCTTTTTAGAATTGGAAAGCAAAGGAGAAATATCCAGAGTTAGGAGGGTCTGAAATTGAATTATTCCATCTTTTTCACTGATTATAAGGCACCGTTTTTTTTTTTTTTTTTTGGTAACAATTGCCAATGTCTTTAAGAGAAAAGAAAGCAATGCTAACAGGGATGTAATCTTGTCAATGAGATAAAAAGTGGTGAGGGAACTAGCGGCAAGTGAAATGCAAGGTATTGTCCAACGTGGCTTCTCAGCAATGGAACCTGAGGGCAGAACTTTGGAGCTCTCTGCCTTTTCTTCTAATGGTATAGTGAGTGCAGAATCAAGGTCTCAGTCCTGTAACCCCAAAGATGCTTTGCTTCAAGATCCCAAGGTGTCAGTATTCCAAACAGCTAAAGCACACATACACAGACATGCCATTTAATCTCTCTCTCTCTTTCTCTCCTCTCTCTCTCTATATATGATATGTATATACACAAATATATATGCACATATACATATATACATGCATACATGTATGTACATGTGCACACACATATGTAGCATTGACTACCTGTCTCTTGGAATATAAGTTCTTGAATCAACTCAGATTTCTTGCTTGTATTGGAGGTTATCTGAGAAGCATTTATTGAGCACTACCTGATCCAAAACATGGAACAAAGATCCTGTGTAGGAGATTTAGAATAACCAGGAGGATCATAGAATAATACCAGTTGGACCGTGTAAAGACTCCACAGCGGAAACAATAACAAACTCTAATTTCCTGAGGGGTTAGAGCAATTGTTTTTTATTATGAGCAATATCAAGAATATCTTTATGGGAGCCTCGCTTTAGACCTTGGAGGGCAGGTAGAATAAGCTCACTTGGAAGCCTGCAGCACAGGACACCCGTGGCTGAGTAAAAACGTTGGTGTGTATGGGACATGGGAACAGTGGTCATCTTTGCCAAAGTTAGAGGCTTTATGGAAATGGGAAGAGGCAGTTTTACGACAATTTATAAGGAATGTGGATTACAGGTGGGAAGCAAATAAAATGGCCTGGGTTCTCTGATCCAATCAGAGCTGGCTTGGCAAGGGTGAATCTGGCAGTAGGAGAGAGAAAATGCCATTTGTTATAGTTTAGATAGAAAGCGATCATCATAGGCGCATGCGTTTTAGTACATGGTGCCTGGCTAGTGAAACTGTTTGTGCACGTTGCGGACTCTTTATGAGGTGGGGCCTAGCTGGCAGAAATGACTGCTGGGGGTGGACTTTGAGAATTATAGTCCAGCCATGCTTCTGGTCTCAGCATCTCTGTTACCAGCATCTCTGTTACCCTTTGATAAGCAGATGGTACATGCTTCTGCCACCATGGACCAAGACCTTTGATGTATCTGCTCTGACTCATGTGGGCTTTACCCCCAAATTATGATCCAAAATCAAGCCTCTCTTCTTTAAGTTGCTTTGGTCAGGCATAAGGCCTTGGTGACAAGACAAGTAACTAAGACATGGTTATTGGAAGAATAGGGAAATACAGGGCGATCCAGAGGTCCGGGTTCAAGGCAAGAGGAGCAGGGAGGCATACTCCTTAACTTAATAGAACTTAGCTTCATTTCTTTTAGCATGTGACTCGAACCCAGGGCTTTGTACATGCTAGGAAAATGTTCTACTCCTTGCTGCTACGCCCCCACTCTACTGCTCTTACTTTTATTTTAATTCTAGTATTGTGTTTATGTGGTGTGTGTGTGTGTGTGTGTGTTGGTTTATGCACATTTATGTGCCCTCGCACTCACCCGGGTGGGATACACTTGGACGTCCCACTCTATTGCTCTTTTTTCCCATTCTTTTTTAAAGCCAGGGTCTCTTACAGATCCCAGAATTTGCTGTTTTTGCATGAGCTCCAAAAAATCTCAGGTCTCTCCTCCCGTACAGGACTGGGGTTATAGGTGTGTGTGGCCATGGCCAGCGATTTCTGAGGGTTCTGACTCTGGTGCTCTCAAGCCCCTTCTGGCCCTCATGCTTGTACAGAAAGTACACTTAACTACTGAGCCATCTCCCCAGCCCTCCTGGTATTACTCTAAACGCTGCTCTGGGAAAGGTAATCCTGCGAGGCGATGGCATTTGCTTCCTGGGACGCTTTTCGCTTCCCATCAGTCCTGAAGGCTCAGGGGTCCTCTCTTGATAGAGTCAGCTGAGGGAGTCAGTCCTTTCATCCAGATGATACTGGAATTTCTAGAAATTAGTGCAAAGAATTAGCCTGTGAGGACTGATGGGAGAGTACCTGTGTACACCTCTGACCTCCCAGCTGCAAATGCACTTTGACTTAAGCAGTGCTTTCAGCGTTGAAATGTATGCTTATTTTAGAATCTGAGACATATCACTGTAATTCTCCAGCACTAGTCACAGGTGAGACAAATAAAGTGTTCTGGCTGTATATCCACAATTTTAACTGACATAATAATTACATGCATTTATGGAGTACAAGGTGACATTTCAATACATGTGTACACAATATAACAATCAGATCAGGTTAATTGATATATCCATCACCTCAAGCATTTATCATTTCTTTGTGTTGGGAATATTCAAAATCCTCTTGTCAACAATAATTATACTACTGTGTTGAAGAATATTAGAAGTTGTTCATTTTGCCCTATTGGGCCCCTGCACATTTTTTATATTCATTTATTTATTTAATTTGAGAGAGAGAGAGAGAGAGGCAGAGAGAGAGAGAAAATGGACATGCTAGGGCTTCCAGCCACTGCAAACGAACTCTAGATACATGTGACCCCTTGTGCATCTGGCTTATGTGGGTACTGGCTGGAGAATCAAACCAGGGTCCTTAGGCTTCACAGGCAAATGTCTTAACCATTAAGCCATCTGTCTAGCCCCCGTGTATCTTTTAACCATCTAAGGTTGAATTGAATGAAATGACCCCCCCCCATACACTCATATGTTTTCAGTACTTGGTCTCCAGCTGGTGGCAATTTGGGAAAGTTGTGGAGCCTTGGGAAGAATGTTGCTGGAGGGGATGTGTCACTGGGGGTGGACCTTGAAGTTTATTAGTCCAGTCCCCTGGGTGTTTAGAACTAACCCACTTTTGATGCTCCTCTCAGCCAATGTGACAAGATGTGATGTCCAGTATCTGCCCTGCCATGCTTTTCCCCCCATAATAAAATGGGACAGCAAGATAAACCCTTTCCTCCCATAAGCGGCTTCTGGTTCGGTGTTTTGTCCCAGAAATGCGAAGGTAACTTTTACACCAACCTTTCTCTATCTCTCCTCCCCCATACTCTTCCCAGACTCTGCTAACAATTATCCTACTTTTTTTTTTTTTTTTTTTTTTTTTTTTTTTTTTTTTCGAGGTAGGGTCTCACTCTAGCTCAGGCTGACCTGGAATTAATTATGTAGTCTCAGGGTGGCCTCGAACTCTCGGTGATCCTCCTACCTCTGCCTCCCGAGTGCTGGGATTAAAGGCGTGCGCCACCACGCCCGGCTAATTATCCTACTTTTAAATACACTTTCCGGATCTCAAGAGCTCACTCATTTCAAACTGCCAGATTATTTGATATTGGCAGCATCACACATTTACTCATGTTAAATATTAGATGTCTCTGATAATACAAGGGTCTTACCAGAAAAGACGGAGTCACTGATGTGCTCAGGGATTAGTCCAAATTCACATTCGATTTTTTTTTTTTTTTTTTACCAATTAGCTAACAGGGACTTAAAGGAAACATTACATGTGAGTGATGGAAAAAATGTGAAGTTAGAATACTCCTGGAAGAACAAGCTGACCAGTGATGGAAAGATTGTAAAGTTAGAGTGCTCCTGGAAGAACAGACAGACCAGTGATGGAAAGATTGCACTGGGCAGAACAGAATGATTTCAAGGGCTAGAACCTTGATGATCTATGTTTCAGTCAAGCTGAGGGTAGGGCAAACCAGCTGCTCACTTCATGGTTAATGGGTGCCCTAGCTCCCTGATATGAACGTCTTTAGGGATATTTGGTGACCTCCTAAAGTCTCCAGATCAGTGGTTTCAATATCTGATTGACTGTATAGGTAAAAGTCAGGTATCCATTTGACCTTCAGAGCATAGAAAAGGGGTCGGAAGGCACACATTTCCCCCACAGCAGCATGCACACACAAGTACATATGTCATATACATACAAACACCCACCAAGAAAACAAAAACAAAAACACACACAAAGAAATGCATTTTCATTCCAGAAAGAAAGGAAGGAAGGGAAAAGGAAAGAAAGAAAGAAAGAAAGAAAGAAAGAAAGAAAAAGAAAAAAAAAGAAAGAAAGGTTAACTCACAAGGTATTGAGTTTCCTGAAGGATTAGTAGCCCTTTGGAGTTCTTTTCATCAGTCTGCTGGGTAGATAAGATTTAGGTATCAATTGGGCAGCTGGATTAAGGTGACTTTTTAAATGTCTCCTAACTTTGAGATCTTTACCAAGAAGAAGGCAGGGGACGATAAAGAGATCATATTAAGGACTCGAGCCTGAAGAAAGTGGCTGAAATAACTCAATATGCTTTATATGTCTTAGCTAAGTGATGAATTGAAGAGACGCAATAACTCTTGACTTCCATCCGAAGGGTAAAAAGAAGGATACGAATATATATCGTGCCAAGAGGAGGTATAATGAGAAATAATGCCATGGAATTTAGTGAAGGCAACCGTAGGATCGGACTTGGAAACATTTTTTCAAATTAGAGTTTCAGACTCTAATGTGTTTTGGCACTGGCTCCCAAGGGCAGCCAGAGAAGGCCTTTGAAGAGCTTGCACAGCCTTGGTTAGAGGTACTTAAGCAACGTGCCCTTTGCAAAATGAAAAGCCTTTCAGAGAATGAGGGGGAGGATCATACAATTTCTTTTCAACACAACATATTTTCATATGAGGGTTTTTTCCGTAAGTTTTTCCCCCACAGACCATTGCTTCTGCTAACAGGCTGTGGGCAGATCAGGCTTGCTGGTGCCTGTTATACATAGAAAGGGCATCACAAAGATTCTGCTGGGAATGTGTGAAGCAGCTCTACAAGCTTGCTCCCTGCAGGGATGATCCAGCACACGATCAAACTCATGTCTTGGTGTTGCAGTCAGCTTCTTGTTGCTGTCAGAAAACATCTGACCAAGAGCAGCTTGTGGGAGAAAAGGGTTTATTTTGGCTTACAGACTCCAGGGTAAGCTCCATGATGGCTGGGAAAAACGTCAGTATGAGCAGAGGGTGGACATCACCTCCTGGCCAACATCAGGTGGACAACAGCAGCAGGAGAGTGTGCCAAACACTGGCAAGGGGAAGCTGGCTGTAAGACCCATAAGCCTGCCCCCCAACAATACACTGCCTCCAGGAGGCTCTAATTCCCAAATTACCATCCGCTGGGGACCTAGCATTCAGAACACATAAGTTTATGGTGGACACCTGCATCAAACCAACACACTTGGGATAGTCTCTTGTCATCATTACTCTTGGAAACTGGTTTGGGGGAAGTCCAGGTACACATCTTTCCTGAAACCTCTGTCTCTAAGCTCATTCACCAGACTTTTGTGTGGTGGCCATCAGCCCAGAGGAGGCAGGGATAGGCAGGAGAGCCTGGATTTTCTCCCTGTGAATGTTGTGTAGGGTTTCCTGACACCCGCTCATCCTGTTGATTTTATTTTTTCTTCCTTTCCCTGGGATCTGATCTGAACTCTTGTTTTTGGACAAGTTATGGTTTGGATATAAAATGTCTCTGTAAGCTCTTGTGTTGATATTTTGGTCTCTAGCTGGACTTGTTGTTTTGGGAGGTTGTGGAAAATTGTGAAGGTGGAACTTGACTAAAGGAGGCGGGTCCCCAGTTTCTTCCTTCCTTCTGCTTCCCGTCTTCCTTCCTCCTCCACGTAGCTCAGTGATGTTCAGCCTCACATCAGGACCAAAGAAATGGGATAAGCTAACCACAGGTTGAAACCTCTGAAACCTTTCATGGCGATAAATCTTTCCTTCCTTTAAGATGTTTGACACATGCCATCTTCACTAAAGAATTAGCTGCATAGCTAAAAGTCATTTACAAATGAGGGAGTACATATTATGTAAATATCCCTGGGGTGACTCTAAGCCATATCTCTTAACATGTTAATTTCTATGTCCATCATCTATTTCCACAGCCCACAATAAATAAGGCATTAGCACAAAAATATTGTTCAGGGCTGGAGAGATGGCCTAAAAACCCAAGTTGATTCCCATGTACCCACGTAAGGCCAGATGGGGTTTGTAGTGACTGTGAAGGCCCTACTGTGCCCATTCTCTCTCTCTGTCTGCTGGGTATAGTGGTACATGCCTGTAATCCTACCATTTTGGGAGGCTGAAGTAGGAGGATCATTATGAGTTCAAGGCCAGCCTGAGACTAATCTCAGGTCAGTTGGGCTAGAGTGAGTAGAGTGAGACCCTACCTCAAAAAAAAAAAAAAAAAAAAAAGTTTTATTCATTCAAAACTTACAAATTTATTTCCTGCTTAGTGCCTTATAATTTATCTGAACATTTTGGGTTATCACAGTCAGTTAAAAAAAAGATTGTATGTAATTAAAGGATTTTTCACACATGCAAGCTCAAAATGCCTGGTCATGGGCTAAAATTCAGGGTATTAACAATTTAAATGACTATTACATGAAATAATAACTAGCTTTAAAATGCTGATGGTAATTGAACTGGGCGTGGTAGCATACACCTTTAATCACAGCACTTGAGAGGCAGAGGTAGGAGGATAGCTGTAAGTTCGAGGCCACCCTGAGAATACAGAGTGAATTCCAGGTCAGCCTGGACTAGAGTGAGACCCTACCTCAAAACAACAACAACAAAAAAAAATGCTGATGGTGAATGGAAGAGCCAAAGGAAGGGTATGACTTCTTACAATGCAACTGCCAAGACAGAAATTGGCCTCGATATCCATGACCTTGCAGTGCCTAGCAATACCTCCACAAGACCCTCAAAATAGAAGAAAAAGATGATGACATCAAATTAAAAGAGAGACTAATGGAGAGAGGGAGGGGATATGATGGAGATTGGAGTTCTAAAGTGGAATGGGGGCAGGGGAGGGAAATATCAGGTGGGTTTTTTTTTGTATGTAAGTATAAAAGTTGTCAATAAAAATAATAATTAAAAAATGCTAATGGTAATTGAAATAAAACAAAGTAGCAACGGGGACTGTGGCTATAGCCCAGTGGTAGAATGCCTGAGTGTAAGATATCGGGTTTTGTCCTTGACACGGAAAAACAAAGTATCCAAAGAAATAAAAGTGTGCACTGAACACTTTAAAACATTCTCAAAAGAAATGAAAGAAAGTCAATTTGAATGGATGAAGATATCCTATGTTCATGGATGAGAAGATTTCATATTGTTGAAATGTCCTTATTCTTCAAATTGATTTGCTCGTCACTACCGTTCTTACTACAGTCTTAGTTACTCCCCACCCTTTTTTAACAGAAATTTACAAGGGGCTTCTAAAATTCATATTAAATCCCAAGAATTTCAGAGTAGACACAACTATCTTGAGAAACAAAACCAATATTAGAGGATGCACACACATCTCAATTACAAAAATGTACTGAAAAATTACAATACTAAAAACAGTGTGGTACTTGTGAAAGATGACTGTGTATTGGCCAATGGAATGGGATCAAAATTTCAGATATAAACCCATACATTTAACTGATTTTTGAGAAGGAGATAAAAAACCTCAATATGAAACAAATACTCTTTTTATCAAGTGGTACTGGGAAACTGCATATTTAGATCCTAATGAATTCAGTTAGGTCCTTTCCTTATAACATACATAAAATAAAATAAACTCAAAATACATTTGATACCAAGCATGGTGGCACATGCCTTTAATGCCAGAATTTGGGTGGCAGAGATAGGAGGATTGTTGTAAGTTTAAGATCAGCCTGGAACGACAGAATGAGGTCTAGGTCAGCTGGATTAGAGACTATACCTTGAAAAAACAAATAAAAAATACATTTGAGAACTAAATATAAGAGATAAAACTATAAGACTCTTAGAAACATATGTGGGGGTGGATAAGGATAGTCTTGGCTAAGACAGTGATTTCTCAGCTAATATACCAAAAACCCAAGTGGAAATGAAAGATAAGTTACACTTTTCCAAAATCAAAAACTTCTGTGGCTGCAAACTTCATCAAGAAAGCCAAAAGACAAGCCCAAGATGGGAACCATATTTTTCAGACTATGCATTTGATATGGTATTTGCATCTGGCATAGAGAGCTATGGCAATTCCATAACAAAAACTAAGGAAACTCAATTAAGAAACAGACCAAGTATTTAGATGCAGAATTCTCTAAGGAAGATAGATACATGGCTACTAAGCCCATGAAACATAATTGTTCACTGAGAAAAATTTAAATCAAATCCAGAGAGACGCCACTCTCAGCCCATCAGGGTGACTATAATAAGAAAGACAGACAATCTGGGCCTGTAATTTCAGCACCTTGGAAGGCCTAAGCGGGAGAATCCCAATTTCAAAGGCTATGTGAGCTACAAAGTGAGTTCAAGTCCAGCGTGGACAGTTTAGGGAGACCACATCACAGAATAAAAAATATAAAGAGGCATGGTGGTATAGCTCAGTGGTAGAGTGCTTGCCTAGCACGCACAAGGCTGTATTCCATCTCCAGTACTGCCCTGAAAAAGCAGAAAGACAAAAGATAAGTGTTGGTAAGGATAAACAGACTGCTGCCAGCAGAAGTGGATAATTATGCAGCCACTTTGTAATATAGTTGGGCAGTCCCTCCAAATGTTAACCACACTGTGTAATCCATCATTCCACTGGTAACTATAGATCCAAGAGAAATGAAAACATGCATCAACACAAAACTTACACATGAATGATTATAGCAGCATTATTCATAAAGCCCCAAAAGTGGAAACAACTGAAACGTCCATAAATTGATGTATGGTGTGTCCGTGTGATGGAATGTTACTCAGCTATAAAAAGGAAAATAAGTGCTGCTACGTATGACAACGTGGGTGAACCTCAGGGACCTTATACTAAGTGGATAATCTGAGTCATAAACGATCATATCTAATATGCGCTGAGATGTAATTGAAAATAAATCTATATAAGCAAAGAAAATTGATGGTTGTCAGGAGCTGGTATTGGGGAGGATGGAGATGTGACTGGTAATGGAGTGATTGATCATGGATATTCTAAATATCCTAAACAGATTATGAATAATAGTTGCAAAACTTTGGAATATATTAAGAACACTGAATTGCACATTGTGAGTGGAAGTACACTGTGTGTTTGTAAATGTGTGTGTGTGCGTGTGTGTCTGTGAGGTTTTTGTTTTGCTTTATTTCTTTTTCAACTTTGCATCACTTTATTCCCAATGAGGAGCAGATTCCTTCCATCCACAGAATGTATGGCCTGTTGCTCTGAAAAGACCAAGGGAATGCCCACCATCTCCAGGGAAGGAGGAAAGAAGACGCTGGGGACCTGGAAGGCTTTGTAGTAGTTCCCCACCTTTCTTGTCCTTCCCTCCTCAACAGAGGATGGTGGCACCCACTATTATTCCTCTCCCCCACTCCACCCCTTATTTTACAAAACAGTATTGCTGGTGATTGGGAGATGGTTCCTTGGTTAAAGGCTCTTGCATAGCCTTCTGGCCCAGAGTTCAATTGCCCAGCACCCCCATGAAGCCTGGTGCATGTGTCTGTAATTCCAATGCATCTGCAACAAAGGGAGGTGGAGCCAGGAGAACCCAGAGCTCCAAAGACATCTAGTCTGCTGTTTTATAATTTGCAGCCTTGCGGTTTGTTTGCAGTAGCGAGAGACCCTGTCTCAAAGACGGTGGAGCACAGATGCCTTGAAGTTGACAGGTACACACACAGACACACCCAGACAGACACATACACACACACACACACACACACACACACACACACACACACACACGTTAGATACACAGAGACACACATACAGACAGACACTCACGCAGAGACAGACACAGAGACACATACACACATACACACACACACACATAGACATACAGACACACACACACGTAGACACACACAGACACACACGTTAGACACACAGAGACACACATACAGACAGACACACACGCAGACACAGACAGACACACACACACACACACACACACATAGACATACACAGACACACACATGTAGACACACACAGCACACACACGTAGACACACAGACACACACACAAGTAGACACACAGACACACACACACGAAGACACATAGACATGTAGACACACAGACACACGGACACTTAACAAATAAAAAGCCACCTCTAGTAACAATATGAAACAAAATCTACTTGAAATATGGGGTTAAGGGAAGTGTCCCTTAGCAGGACATGAAATTATGGGTCACCAGTAGGAAAGGGAGGGGAAAGGGGAGAAAGCAGAGGTAGTGTCCCTGTGTCTGCTTCAGGGCCTCTTCCTGGGAAACTGTGTCCACCTCATCTGCTGGCCTGCATGTAGCTGACCCACATGCCTGGGACGAGACAGTTCTTCACTGCGGGCACATAAGCTAGTTCTCACAGTCTTGACCCTGGCGCCTGCTGCTTGGATGTTGACAGTGTGACCCACAGAATGGAGGGTGGCACTGATGTCTACGTGACTGACTCTTGAGTTCCATGCCCACAAGGAACTTGACAATGGAGAAGAGCATGGAGCTGATGCCAGCCACTGCACCACTGTTCCCGGAGGAAAGAGGAAAACAATTCTAGCAATGCAGGCCAGAAGCCAGGGAAAACAAAGCAGGAGCCCGTCCATGGGCTTATTCTTGACTCCTAGGGAGCAAGTAGGGCAGAGCCTAGGGAACAGGGAAGTCCATGTGTGAAGTTCTGATGTGAATCTGTAGTGAATGCAGAAGCATGGCTCAGTGTCATCCTTGACACAAGCTCCGGTCCACATCCTGCTCCTCAGTGTGCTCCATGCATATACCTGCCTTGTGTTCCCTGGTGACCACTTCCTTATGGGACAGCTAGATGTAGCTGCATGACCTGGCTGCTGGCCCTCACACCCCACCTTGATTATATGGACACGTCATAGCACTCACCTTGAAGTCACTGTGTGACCCCCCCCCCAGGAACTTGTGCCTGCTTGCTTTCAAGACACTAGTTGAAACTCCCTTTAGGACTCCTGATTAGATAAATCCTCAGGATCCAATAAAGGCATTGGTCTTTCATTCCATGTAATCACTGACCTCTATGCGTGTGGCTCCCAGGTATGCTGTGTAAATCCCGGTTCCCAAACCTATTAATAATAAAATCTTGATTTCCATGTTGTGCTGCTTCTAATCGTTGAAGAGATGCTCTCCATCTGAAAAGTTTTGCACTGAAAGAGATTTATATCAAAATAAAGCTGTTAAGAAAAGAAAAGAGGCCATAGTAGATAGTCAATAAATATTTATTGATTTTTCTAGTAGTTTTCAGCAGATGAATTATATATAAAAGGAAGCATGCTAAAACATATATTGTTATGAGTTGCTATAGGAGGTTATGAAATTCCCTTTCCTGGAGGTCCTTTTCAAATAAGAAGTGTTTATTTTTTTTTCCACTGGAAGTGAATTTGATGTTGTCCTTCTTGCAAACAGGAGAAACGATTACATGACATTTAGCCTTAAAGCGCCTCTCCAAGCTTGCCCTTTACTGATGTCTAGGTGCAATTTTAAAAGTAAACTTCAACTTAGTAAGAAAATAACTTTTATTTTCCCCTAAATTTCTCTGGTATCCCTTTATTGGAGCACATAGGTTATAAGTGAGGTATCACATTCTCTCATTGTCAGCATGAAAGTTCCCCTGGCAGAGATTTCATATTCTCCATTGCTCTGCTAGAACGTTTTTATGGGACATTTTCAATACACTTCTTTATCCTGCTTGTGTTTTTATTGATGATGATGATGGTCAGGATGTGAAAATATTGACTATAGACAGCATTTTTTTGCTTCTAAAACACATTTGAAATGATGCAATCAGTAATTCGTTATTAGTCATTATACTGTGATACTAAATGAAAGGCTACGAAGACCTGCTAGTGACCTTGAGATGACTTGATGAGCTAAGACCTGCTAATGACCTGGAGACAGTCTTTCTCCTCTGGAGTGCTAACTTGACTGTCTAATAAGTGAGTATGATCATTCCAAATCACTCACTGTAGCCTAGAGAGCTCTTTTCTCTCCCTTTGCATTCTTTCTTCTTTCTTTTTTTTTTTTTTTAAATTGCATGTTTGTAGCAGACAGCTTTAGGTTCGCTGAGATGTATTTCCAGACCAGGCACAGTTATGGAGGAAGGGTATTTATTGAAGTCTATAGATGCAGGGGAAGTTCCATAATGGCAGAAGAAGCTGGCCTGTTTTACAGGACCAAACACAGAGAGAAAATCCACAAGCCAAAAGCACAACACACTCAGGAACTTCAGCTAGGCACACTTTGCATATTTTTAGATTGAAATCTCTCTTTTTTTTTTAAGTTTCTAAAAAATTTTTATTTATTTATTTATTAGAGACAGAGAAATGGAGAGAGAGAAAGAGAGAGAATGGGTATGCCAGGGCCTCCAGCCACTGCAATGAACTCCAGACGCATGAGCCACCATGTGCATCTGGTTTACGTGGGTACTGGGGAATCAAGCCTCACACCGGGGTCCTTAGGCTTCACAGGCAAGCGCTTAACTGCTAAGCCATCTCTCCAGCCCCTAGATTGAAATCTCAAACCCACTGCCACACCTTAAGATCCTCCTAGTGACACTGCCTCCAGCCAGGTGGCTGCAGATGCAAACTACAAACTAATAGAACACTGAATAAGTTGGGGGTATCTATTCTAACTACCACAATGTTAATGTGGGTATGGCTTGTTTGTACATATGTGTTTGTATATGTGTACACGTGTAATGTGAGTGCACACCTGAACACCAGAGGTCAATGTCAGGTGTACTCTTCAACTACTCTTCCACCTTATTTTTTTATTATTATTTTTGGAGAGAGACATGCAGAAAGAGAGAGAGAGAGGGAGACAGATAGAGAATGGGCACGCCAGTAGCCTCTCAGCCTCTATGAACGAACTCCAGACATGTGCACCCCCTTGTGGGCAAGTGCGGCATTGTGCCTTTGTGTCACTTTACATCTGGCTAAACGTGGGATCTGGAGAATTGAACAGGCGTTCTTAGGCTTAGCAGGCAGGCACCTTAACCGCTAAGCCATTTCTCCAGCCCCTACCTTATTTTTTGACACAGGGTCTCTCACTGCATCTGGATGTCACCTATTTGGATAAACAAGTAAGCCAGTCAACCCCAGAGTTTCTCCTGTCTCCACGTGTCCCCAGGTTTGGGACTACAGGCACACAGTCTGTGGGTGATGAGGATCCAAACTCAAGCCTCATGCATGCGTGCCAAAGGCTTCACTGACTAGTCACCACCTTTCCTAGGGTTTGTTCAAATTCTTGCTGTGAGTAAAGAAATGATTAGTGATGTTATCATTTTTTTTGCAAAGCAAGATCCCAATTCTAAAATCTGAAGGTGTCACTTGCCCAAAAGTTTTATTTATCAAAGAGAAGTTAGCTTCTTTAGCTCTAAAATAGCCAAGAGTCTTTCAAAGGGATTAGATTATTGGCTGGGCAAGATGCAAATATTAACCTATCTGCTTCCCTAACCAACAGTGACCTCAAGTTTGGTGACTGAAAAGTCATTTAGAGGAAGTTTTCCCGTCTTCATGGCTGGTTGTGACAGCCTTGACATTGTGGTCATAGCATAAGAATCAAATGAATTCAGGAAAGAACATTTGTTGGAACTCCCTGGCAATGATATTGTTAATCTGTTTCGTTATTGAATAATTGAAAAGGTATCAGATAGCAAAGTTTCAATTATTCATCAAGTTATTTCATTTAGTTGACTAATGTCTGTAGGCAAATAATTGACACTTGAATTAAAAAAATAAACAGCAGCATCTCCATAGGTTGCTTATTGGGTTATCCCTGCTGACATCTTCAAGTGTAGAAGCTTCATACCAATTGTCTGCTGCTGTTTATAGAGGAGAAGGGTTTTGATTCATTTTCTATTCCTGCCATCACAAATAACCATACATTCAGCACTTAAAACAGTGTCCATTTAGAATCTCATAGTTCTGTGGGTCACAAGTCCAGGTCAACAGTTGCCCAGCTGCGTGGTCTGTTTCAGTTATCTTGGGGTGATGCTTTCTGAAGACTCTGGGGATGAATCCACTTTTAAGCTCTTGCAGATTGTTCAGTGTGGTTGTAGGAATGAGGTCTCTCTTTCCTTGCCTAGTCTTGGAGGCCACTTTTGCTGGTAGAGCTTAGGCATTGCTTCTTATGCATTCTAGCAGAGCCGGCCAGCAACAGTGAGCCACACCCTTTCCTGCGCCAACAGTACATGGCAGTTCTCTCCTGCTGCAAATCTCTCTGACTTCCCTTCTGACGTGTCTCTCCTGCTTCTGGCTGGAAAGAAAAAATATTCTCTGCTTCCTTTCAAGGTTTCATATATTTAAATCAGGTTCACACAGGTAATCCGGAATCATCACCTCATTTTAAGGGTTGTAACATTAATTACATGTGCAGGGTTCCTTTACCATGTTTTCATCATATTTTAGTTTTGGGGGATTAAAACAGGGGCATTTTATAGGCTCTTATTGTGCTGACTTAATAACAAGGCAGAGAGTTTTCATGATCCAAGTGTTTGGGATTATTTTATTTTCTGTTTTCAGTAAAAAAAAGAACAAGACAATGTAAGAATATGTTCTGTTTTGTGCTAAACATGAGTATACATGGTATTTGTGTATTTCTGAATTTTCAGAACATCTATTTTTTTCTATAATACAAAATTTATTTCTACAAAGTACCTGTCCAATTCCTTTCCCCATTCCAGAATTGTAAATATGCCATGTGTATTTTGATCACACCAGGTGTGGTGGTTGGTATTAATTTAATATTAGTTGTCAACTTGACAGAATCTGGAATCACTTAGGAACCAAACCTCTGAGCATGTCTGTGAGAGAGTTTCTCTGGGTTAGGTTAACAGAGGCACCATCCTACGGGCTGGGATCCTGAACTGAATAAGAAGGGAAAAGCAAGCTGAGCAGCAGCATGTGTCACTCTCTGCTTCCTGACTGTGGATGCAATGTGAACAGCTTCTTCACGCTTCCACTGCCATATGTCCCTGCCATGGATGGACTGTATCCCCCTGAACTGTCATCTGAAATAAGTCCCTCCTCCCTTACGTTGCTTTCTTGTCAGATTTTGTCACAGTAACAACAAATGTAAGTAACACACCAGGTGTCCAAAATAAAGATGTAGGATGGTGTACCAGAGAACTCCTTCAGCTTTTTTTTTTTTGTTGTTGGCCTATGAAATATACTTATCCTAATGCGCCCAGATTATGACTTCCTGTCACCCGCTTCTGTTTTTAAGCTCCACAATTCGTGTAGAGGGTACAGCTGGACCATAAAATCAAAATACTGTGCTCTGAAATTCCACCTCTCATATTTTTTTTTCTGACATTTTTGTTATGTCTTACATTGGCAGCCCCTGGGAACCAATGCTATGCATTTGGTTATTTCAGCAAGACTAAGCCTCCTTACAACTTCCCCATTTTGTGTCATTCAATCCTCTACTGACATCTACAAACCATTCCTGCTACATGGGAAGATATTTACCTGAAAATGTCACCTCAGTGTAAATGTTACAGCTGTCAAAAATTATGAGGAGCCTGAGATTTTATCCTGTTTGTGAGCTATTTAGTTTACCTGTCACAGTTTCATGGATGCTTGGAGAAAGATACAAGACTCCTGGGTCAGAGACAAAGGATGCTATTACTCACGGATCAGCAGAAGCATAAGCTTCATGTGAGCAATGTTCCTCAGTCGCCTGAGAACCCAGGGTGTGATGTGAAACAGCATGGGCGGATACTCCACATGTAGCGGTGTTATGGTTTGAATATGAAATGCCTCAGCAGCTCATATTTTGAATACTTGTTTTCCAGCTGGAGCCACTATTTTAGAAAGCCATGGAATCTTTAGGGGATGAGGCATAGCTGGTGGAAGTAGATCACTACAGGTGGACTTTTGAAGGTGATACCTGGCCTCTGATCTCATATTCTCTCCTTCCCAGTCCACCATAATGTGAACATCTACCACACACTCTGGTCACCATGAACTGGGCTGCTTCTCTGGACTTGCCTGCCATGACGGATAAAACCATGGGCCAAACTAAATCTCTCTTCCCTGACCTTGCTTCTGTAGGGGATTTTGATCATAACAATGTGAAATTAACTAACACAAAAAAAAATTAGTATCAAAGGACTGGAAAGGTTCTGTGATTTAATGTGTCTATGTGATTCTTAGGGCGTCGGACCTTTGTAGAAAGAACATGGCAGTACTTGGAGATGTTGGCTATAGAAGCCTTAAAATACTGTTAAACGGAGCTTAATGGGATCCTGCTGGGAGTGCAGAAGATTAGACTCCTGACAGAAGCACAGACAGTAAAGTTTATGAAGCTTCAGATGGAAGAAAGGATTATCCTGGGAGGAGAACTAGAGAGCATTCACGTTATCTTCAGGCAAATTACTTCTACAACATTGTGCCTAAATTCTAAAACTTTGAGTGAGGTTGAATTTAAAGGCTGAGAAGACAGCTCACTCAGTATAGTGCTTACCTCACAAGTGTGAGAATCTGAGTTCCATCCTTAGTACCCACATAAAATGCTGTGTGTACAGGTGTGAGCTTATATAATCCCAGAGCTGGCAAAATAGAGACACGAGGCTCTCTTGAGCTCAGAGGCCAGCCAGTCTAGTCTAATTTGTGAGCTCCAGGTCAATGAGAGACCCTGTTTACAAAGGGGTTGACAACATACCTGAGGAACAGCACCTGAGGTTGTCCTTTGGCCTCCCTATAAATGTGCATGAGTGTTCACCTACACACAAATGCCCCAACACATATACACATGCACACATACCATACACACCTGAACATGCACAAGAACAACAAAAAAGTAATGCACTAATTAATTTACTGGAGGAAATATCCAGAGAGCATAGCATTCAGGCTGTAGCATGATTATTGCTGGCTTTTGTCCAGGTTTACCATAAGAATCAGTAGCAAAATGCAAAGCTTACAGATGTGGAACACATAGCTTGGCCAGAAAAGAAGCTCATTTCAAGTTGTAATGCTGTAATTGTTAAAGAAGTCAATGCTTTAAAGACCCAGGAATAATATGAATGCTTCCTTGAGGGAATTTCAGGAATTGGCAAGATCCACTCATGGAGGACTTGAGAATATAAATCTGCAGAGTCATTTGAAGGACTTTCTTTTAAAAAGGCAGGATTCCAGGATGCTCCCTAGGAAAGGATCAATGATAGGAGTGGTTTCCCATGTTCAGCTACCCAGGTGTTCAGAGGCCACTTGTAGGCACGGCCCAAGAGGACATGACGATTGCTCAAGCTGGTGACAGAACTTGGCATCATTCACCTGGCACTAGATTTGTACACATTTTGAATGTAGGAGTTATGAGGGTATGAAAGCTTGTACTAATATTTTTTTTGAGAAAAGTCTAGGAAGCCACACAGTATAGAATAGGGTCAGATTTCTTGCAGGGAGTTCCAAAGAGAGTTTGGAATGAAGCTTTGAGGGTAAATCTTAACTTGTAATGGAGACCCCAGAATGATGGAGATTCTGTGAATGTGAGACATGTGCCAAAGGAAAAAAAACAGATGCCAAACGGAGACAGCGCTCTTGAGACTCCTATCTGGGCTTGTCTGGTCAAGTCCATTGTAGCTCACATTACCATACAACGTGTTCCAGATAGTGGATCCTAGGATTTTGTCCTGTTTTGCTCCCATTTCTTTCAATGACTCTATCCTCCACAGAATGCATACTCTATGGTATTGTGTATTATATGTATGTAATTTTCTTTTTTTAAAAAAACTTTATAGGTGCTCACAGCTAGGAAATTGCTTTGAGCTGTAGTAAAGAATATTAAATTAGACTTTGGAACAGTGATGATGAAACTTTGAGGATGCTTCACATTAGACTGAATACACCTTACATTATAAAATGGCTATAAGCCTTTGGGAACCAGGGGTAGAATGTGATAGTTTGACTCTAAAATGTTTCCCACAGGCTCATGTGCTGGACAATGGTTCTCCAGCTAGTGGAACAACATTGGGGAAGCTTTGGAATCTTTAAGAGGTGAGGTTCATATAGAGGAAGTAGTGGAAGGTAGTTGGGGGTATGTTAGATCACTTCCTGTCTTAGTCCTACTTTCTGTCCTGCTAAGCTATGAACAGCTTCCACCACATGCTCCTGCCACCATGATGTGGGCTGTTCCACCATGTTTACCCTGCTATCATGGACTGATACCCTCTGAAACCATGAGCCAAAATAAATCTTTCCTTCCCTGAAATTGTGTCTGTCAGGTAGGGTGGCACAATGACACAACAATAGCTAATATAAGTAGGTTTATCTCATGATTAAGGAACCTTGAGTTTTTTTTTATTTAATAATTTTTATTTTATTTTATTTATTTGAGAGAGAGAAAGAGGCAGAGAGAGGGAGAGAGGAAGAGAGAGAAGATGGGAGTGCCAGGGTATTCAGCCACTGCAAACAAACTCCAGATACATATACCACCTTGTGCATCTGGCTTACATGGGTCCTGGGGAATTGAACCTGGGTCCTTTGGCTTTGCTGGCAAGCGCCTTAAGTGCTAAGCCATTTCTCCAGCCCAGAACCTTGAGTTTTTAAAGGGAGTGTGGGAACTGTTCTTTTTAAAGGGGCTCCTAGAGAGTATGTCTAACCTTTGAGAAGAGGTATTATCTTTCTATTTTGGACTTCAAGAAAGTTATTCCTGTTCCTCAGCAGAGGATACTGTAGAAGCAAACACCTCTTCCAAAAGTTTTTCCTCTAAACACTACACTTGTGATCTTAAGACAGGCAGAAATGCCAGATACCCATGGACAATTGTCTTCAGCAGATAAGTGAGGATGCATGACTGATGTAAGCCAGACTAGCTTTACGTGGGTTTAAAGAATGTTTTAGTCATTTAAAATTGGCTTAAAAGTACATGTTTACTATATAATTACTTATTGAAAATAAATTATACATGTATCTGCACACATGTATACAAATACACACTTTCTAAGAAACCATTATAAAACAAATAACAAAAAGATTATAGCTAACATTCACTTGGCAGAACAAATGTAGCACCATACACATTAAACCTTCGAGGCATGGCTTAGAGAGCTGGGTTCACATACTTAAGAAAAAGGTTCTGTGGAAAATAATCTTAGCTTCAAGTAGCTTATTCAATTATCCAGGGTTTGTTTTTTCAAACACCAGAGCTAGTCACTAATCTATATGAAGAGAATTCATGGTCTAATTACATGGAGACATCCTGTTTAACACACATCTTTCTGCAAAGAGAATCATAGCCTGCACCAGTGCACAAAAGATTCTGAGAAAACCTGACAAAGGAGACCAACTTGACTTGGTTTAATTCAATAGTGCCTTAATTGGTTTGATAACAAATGTGTGTATGTGTGTGCACACATGCACATGTGTGTGTCCACATATATTTATGTCTAGTGTCCAAATCTCCTGGAGAACATGTGTAGAGAGAGTCCACCTCAAGGTGACTGAGATGGGGCTTTTCCAGAATACTCTTCACATATTCAGCTCACCTCACTTAAAGTCTTGGAATGCACCTTTGAAGTTGATTTATTCTGCACACCACACATCCAGATACCACATTTTTATTGGGCTTGATTATCCAGAAATGTCGTTAGCTCATTCTCAGCGCCCTTCTGCTTCTCCAGTCCATTTATAAGGTCAGTCCCTGATATATAATTTTCATATTGATGAGGAAGTGTGTTTAATGTTATAGGATTGATTACAATGAATTTGAAAGCATAATGGGGAAAATCTATTCCAATCAATGAATTTGTTTATCAAATTTTGACAAAACCCTCCAGAAGTAAACACAATATCATCCCGATGTTGTTTTCATTATAATTTATATAAAACCACTGACCCTGAATATAAAATAAAAATTAGAATGCTT
Organism: Orientallactaga sibirica; assembly: GCA_036365145.1. NCBI lineage: Eukaryota > Metazoa > Chordata > Mammalia > Rodentia > Dipodidae > Orientallactaga > Orientallactaga sibirica. The sequence continues at coordinate 764,176 of JAEOAD010000284.1, forward strand.
TAAATGAAACTGTAATTCAAATGAGGTGCTGGAAGTAGTAAACCCTGACATTTTTGTGTGTATGCCAAAGTACTTAATAATTCACAATGAAGATAAACACCCATGTGTACCTTGGCACCTCTAATATCTAACAGTTGGTTAAGAACCTCTTATAGCTGGGTCTGTTGGTGCACTCCTATCACCACAACAATGAGGAAGCAGAGACAAGAGGATCAAGTGTTCAAGGCCATCCGCAGGTAGATAGTGAGCTGGAAACTCACCTGGGCACCTTGAGACCTTGTCTCCAAACAAAACAAACAAAATGAGACTTTTCTGTAACTATAAGGTACTCTTTTAATATAAGCTAATTTTATAGCATTTGAACATCTTCCTACATAGTTTTTGTCACTATTCAAGAGCTTTATTTTCCCCCTGTTAAGTTGAAAAACACACAACAGGACATGTAATTATGGGAAATGAGAAATTTTGCTTTAATGGACTTTGTAATAAATGATGTTTTCACCCTAATTGTTTTCTTTCTGTTTTCAAAAATAAACTTCACTGAGGTACAATTATGCAATAAAATGAGCCAATTTGAGTGTGTAACTCTACCAATTTTGATAAATGTGTAGAGTTGTGAAGGTGGGTCTCATTATAATCAAAACCGAAAACATTTTTATCTTTAAAGATTCCTTTGTACCCAAGTCTTCCCTGAGCGCTGGACTCCACTGAGCATTGATCCTCGGGTTCGTCTTCATTCCCTGTGTGCGTGCAGTGCTGTGTGTCTGGCTCCTTCCACTTATGTACTTCACTGAACATCATATATGCTGTTGGGTCTATGAGTAGGGCACTTCTTTTCATGACTCAGTTGTGCCCTTTCCTCTGGCTGGACGTACCCCCTGTCGTATTAATTCCTCATTGCTGGATAAAATACCTGAAGGAGTGACTTAAAGGAGGAAGGATTTATTATGGTTCGTGGGTTGAGAGGGCCTAGTCCATCATAGCAGGGGAGGCATGAAGGAGGGAACGGGGGATGACGGGGTGGTGGCATTACATGAGCAGTCAGGAGGCAGAATGACTTACCCTAGACTGTGGGGTTGTAACCCTCAAAGATTGCCTACCAGCCACTGACTTCCTCTAGCTAGACTGCATCTCCTAAAGGCTTCACAAGGTCCCAAAACAGAACCTCTAACCAGGGTCCAAGTGTTCAAACATACCAGCCTGTGGAGGACATTTCACACCCAAACCCTAACAGCCTCATTCACCATGTGGGGCACGCTAGGCTTGCTTCGATACAAGGGTATTGTGGGAAGAACTGCCTGGAGCATTCAGATATGTCTCATTTCTCTCTCTTTTTTTTTAAATTTTATTTTACTTATTTGAGACAGAAAGAGGCACAGAGAGGGGAAGAGAGAGAGAGAGAGAGAGAGAGAGAGAGAGAGGGAGGGAGAGAATGGGTGTGCCAGGACATTCATCCTCTGCAAACAAACTCCAGACACATGCACCCCCTTGTGTATCTGGCTTACGTGTGTCCTGGGGAATCAAACCTGGGTCCTTTGGCTTTGCAGGCAAGTGCCTTAACCACTAAGCCATCCCTCCAGCCCCCTCATTTCTCTTTTGTTAAATATTTATTTACTTGCAAGCAGATAGATAGAAAGAGAGAAAGAAAGAGAGAGAATGGGCATTCTAGGGCTTTTAACCACTACACATGAACTCCAGATACATGTGCCACTTTGTGCATCTGGCTTTATGTGGGTACTAGGGAACTAAACTCTAGTCATTTGGTTTTGTAGCCAAGCACCTTAACCACTGAGATATCTCTCCAGCTCCTCCTCATTTCTCTTAAAAACATGTGTGGCAGTGGATTTCCAGGTACTTTGGCAAGTATATTTTTAGTTTAACTGTTTTTGTTTTTAAATTTGGTGTAGCAATTTTTATTTTTTTGCACACATCACAGCAACCTATGGGGAGTTAAGTAATCTGTGTCCTCACCAACTCATCTTTTATACTTTAGCCAGTGTAGTGAGCATGAAGCAGTGTTTATACTAAGACTTAATAGCTAATGATCCTGAGCACACACTTGTGGGCTTATGTGTTCCTTGTGTGTCTTCTTTAAAGAAGGGTCCATGGATATTTACCCAGGTTTTATTGATTTGTTTATTGTCTAATTACTTCTGGGTAAAATCCTTTATCAGATATAGGATTAAGGATATTGCTTCCAAGTCTGTAGCTTATCTTTTCAATTTTACTTCTTTTTAAAAAATATATTCTGTAGCTTATCTTTTCCATTTTACTTCTTTTTAAAAAATATATTTTATTTATTTATTTGACAGAGAGAGAGAAAGAGGGAGAGAGAGAGAGAGAGAATGGATGAGCCAGGGTCTCTAGCCATTGCAAATGAACTCCAGATGCCTACACATCCTTGTGCATCTGGCTTACATGGGTTCTGGAGACTTGAACTGGGATCCTTTGGCTTTGCAGGCAAATGCCTTAACCACTAAGCTATCTCTCCAGTCCTCCATTTTATTTCTTTTTTTTAAAATTTGTTTTTTTTTTATTTTTGGAGAGAGACACAGAGAGAGACAGACAGAGAGGGAGAGGGAAACAGATAGAGATGGGCACGCCAGCAGTCTCTCAGCTGCTGTGAACGAAATCAGATGCGTGCGCCCCCTTGTGGTCAAGTGCGGCATTGTGCCCTTGCGTCACTTTACATCTGGCTAAACGTGGGACCTGGAGATTGGAACCGGGTTCTTAGGCTTAGCAGGCAGGTGCCTTAACTGCTAAGCCATCTCTCCAGCCCCATTTTATTTCTTAATGGCACATGGAAGAAAAAATGTCATCATACCCAGCACTCGGGAGGCAGAGGTAGGAGGATTGCCGTGAGTTCAAGGCCACCCTGAGACTACATAGTTAATTCCAGGTCAGCCTGGGCCAGAGTGAGACCCTACCTCGAAAAACCAAAAAAAAAAAAATGTCGTCATGTTCAAGTTATCATTGGTTGTGGTTTGTGTGAAAAACTTTCCCCCATTGGCTCATATGTTTGACCACTTGATCCCTGGTGGGTGGTGCTGTTTGGGAAAGATAGTGCAACCTTTTGGAGGTGGAGGCCTCACTGGAAGAATTGGGTCATGAAGACCTGGAACTTTTAGAACCTGGCACCATTTCCTATTCATCCTCTGCTTCATGATTGGATTTAATGTCACTGGCTAGTCACCCACTCCTCCTGCCATGCCTCCCCTGCCAAGAATAGAATGTATCTCCACAAAACTGTAAGATGAAATATAAACCCAGTGTGCGGTCTGTCTTGGTGAAGGCTCCACACACATTAGGGAGAATAGGCCTGGTTCTGTTTTGGAGAGCACGGGTTCTTTACTCTGGGTACATTCGTAGTGTTGCTTCTTGGCTCTTCAGTATTTTAATGATGGTTGTCTCTACTTGTTTTGATTAGGTACTGACAAAAATTACTGACATACCATACTATGGTTTTGAATTTCTCTCTGGACCTCCCTGTTTTCTCAAGATTTGCTTTTTTCTACGTTGAAAGTCCGTTATTCGGATTGTAAATGCTGAGGACTTTGATGGATTGACTTTGTCAGGACGGTAACATGTCATTCATCATGCTGGGGAGCAGTTCTCATTCTGAACCTTGTCTACTTTACACCACTAGAGCATTGTTTGGACTAATTTTAATGCCGTGTTTTTCTCCATTTTGTTTGTACACTTGGTTTATCTTAACTTTTAGGTTTAAAGTTAGTTTGCTGGTGAGGACATAGAGCCTGCTTCTACTTTTTAGAATTATGTCTGTTTCTGCTTCTTGATTAGAGTTTAAACCATTTATATTAATGATAATTCATAAGTACATGACATCTTGTTAGCTGTTATCCCTTTGTCCCATCTATTTTTATTTTTCTGCTTTTCCTGCCGTTTAATTAAGTTTTTACCTCTTGCTTTTGGGTTCTTGCCCTGGCATTCTGGAGACTTCTCTTATGCACACGCTGGTCAGTGTTCAGGGAGTGAACTGTACAGGCAGTTGTGCAGCATCCCTCTGCCATGACTGTGTCCTGCCCACTCGGGTACTCTTCTCCAAGCTCTAACCTCTGTTGGTTCCACAGAGAAAGATCGCCAGCCTCTTTGCTTTCTACTTCCCTGCTTTGGTCCTAAAAATTGCTTTCAGGCAGTAAGTAGGACTCATTGAAGGGATCATCTAACTTTTTCCCCTCGTCTCAAGATCAGCAACCTATATCACCTATTCCCCACCATTAGCAACCTTCATTTCACAAATGCTGTCTAATTGTGTATTTGTATAGAGCAGGTGGTAATCCCTGTATCACAGAGTCCTTCCTGAGGATTGAACTTTTGATAATGCTTTCTTGGTTCTGTAGATATAGACGTTGTCCATATAAAATTTCAGTTGTAAGAAAAAGGATTTCAGCTGCATTTTACATGCGAATGAACAGTGTTTACCTTGGAAACTGGCCCCCATTGCAAAAGAATAACTCCTTTTCTCAAACTTCAGTCTCCACATCTTAATTATTGTAAATAAAGAATTGTCACAGATTAAATGAATTGAATTCCAAAAGCTATAGACTTGAATATATGTTTTCCTCAGCAGTAGCTGTTTAAAGAAGTAGAAAAACATTTTCTGAAATCTCATTAATTTGTTCTTTATTAGGTTGATTTTTACTTACATAAAGGGACTTTGGATTTTTGTTGTTGTTGTTGTTCTGCCAATTGCAGAGTAAGATTTTTTTTTTTAAGAGAGACACAGAGAGAGAGAGGGAAAGGAAGACAGATAGAGAATGGGCGTGCCAGCAGCCTCTTAGCCGCTGCGAACAAACTCCAGATGCATGCAACTCCTTGTGGGCAAGTGTGGCATTGCGCCCTTGCATCACTTTGCATCTGGCTAAACGTGGGACCTGGAGATTGGAACTGACGTTCTTACGCTTATCAGGCAGGCGCCTTAACAGCTAAGCCATCTCTCCAGCCTGCAGAGTAAGATTTTAAAACCATTTGTTTTCTCATTTACAAAATAAATTTTAAATAATAAAAATACTCTGTGGGGTTTTATAGGATCTGGAAAATGCACAAAATAGAATGCAAGTGTGACATAGACAATCATATCTAATCACCCAGATCATCTTCTTTTAAAAAATTTGTTTTTAATTAATTAATTAATTAATTTTTGTCAAATCACCTTTTGATGTAAGCATCAATTTGGCCTTGGAAATGAACTTGTGATGTGCTTTGAGAAGAAAGGGAATTGGCAATGCAAATGAGCCAAGACAAGAAAATTACTGTGGAAGATTCTAGAACAGGAAGAGTGGGTCCTCATCTGTGGTGGAAGACAGTAGCCAGGTATAGAATTGTGAGTGTGACTCCTCAGGCCATGGGGGTCAAGGCGGGCATTGCAATAACCACTGCAAAAGAGTTCATGGCTTGCCAGAGTTCTCACATTGTCACAAGGCAACCCTCTACAGATGTTTCTTCTGTGACTTGGCCAGAAGAAATAAGGCTTAAGAAGATTGCAATCCCATTCATTTTCACTAAGTAGAGGAAAAGGTTTGCCTGCGTCACTATGCAAGCCCAACATGCTGGAGGCAGCACTTTCTATGGAAAAATAACCGACTGGTATTATCGGCTTCCCTGCCTGAAGACTCTGAGTGGCCTTTTCAAAGGTGCTTCTACAATGACTTTCACTTTATAAATCAAAAAGTTGTGGTTTTGCTTGTGGAAAAAAGCTGCTTAAACAGGCCCATTTTAGAAAACCATTTTTTTTTTCTGAGAAGTCTTTCTTCTCACTCAATTATTTCAAATATGAAGCTCAGTGATTTGGGCATCAGGGACATTAATTCAATTTCTTTTCACATTGTACTGTAAGACATGAGAACAATCGTGCTCATTTTCCCCCATTTTACTAGGTGATAAACTATTCCCGTTCCCACATCTCACAGAGATGCATTTTGATTGCCTGGAGGCATGAGTAAGTGGAATTGTACTTCCCTCCTGCTCAGATCTCCCAGGTCTGCCTTTTTTTTTTTTTTTTTTTTTGTGGTCCAGTAAATCTTATGAACTGCTTCCAGGCATTGGTTCTGTTTCCTGGGGCCTCACATGAGATAAATGAAGGGAGAGGATGAGTCGTTAGAAGTAGCGTCGTAGCCACGTGTCTGGTGGCTTCATTATTCAGCTTATCTGGTGAGTGCCTGCCCTTGGCTTTCTGAAACGCATTGCGGTGTGAGGCTGGGGACATAAGGCTGGACTGGAGGAAGTTTCTGTTCTTGAGGGCCTGCCTAGCCACAGGGGATCCAGGTGAGTTCAGTGGGTTAGTATCATGGAAAAGGCAGAGGGACCTGTCAGATTAAAGAGATGCCCTGGACGGCTGAAAATCATCCACAAAGTGATTCTTGCCTTCTTTATCACTGGAAAACCCACACTGTTACTGACATGTTACCCATGTCTTCTGTCCCCCAGGTAGGAATTAGGATGTGCAGGGAAGGTATACAGTGCTGTGCAGAGAAAGAGCAGCTGTAACTTTCACTGCCAGGGAACGCCTAGACAGCAGAATCCCAGAAGAATTCCCTGACGAGCATTGTATTCAGGAACTTGTAAATACAGACATTAAAAATTACTCTAGTATTATAATCATGTATATCCTTCTCAGAAAATTACAGAACTTTTGATTGTAGTATGACTATATGGAACACGTTGTTTTTTTATATTAAATATAATCAATTACTCTGAACCACATCACAACTGATCGGAACACATTCATTTGCGAGGTCAGCCTTCTTCTGATAAAAATGTCCATAAGGGCAGGCCATGGTGGGGCATGCCTATCATCCTGGCACCTAGGAGACAGAGGCGAAAGGAACACCACAAGCTGGAGGTTCACAATGATTTACATGCCATGTTCTAGACCAGTCAGGGCTATATAGCAAAACAACAATGACAAATAAGCCCCCTCAAAACCAAAACTGCCCAGAAGATTTTGCACAATAATAACTTTGACTACTATACTTCCAAGTGATCCTCTGTAAGATGAAAGATGTGTGACAACTATTACTTTTTCTAGTGGCTCCGTTGTCATCCCAGGCATTGTACGAAGTAGGGCAAATCCACTACTAGAATGGGACATCAGCTGGTTACCGTGCATCCCAACGCTGCTGACCTTCTCTATGTTGGCTGTAAGTCAGAGCAACTTCCTCTGAAAATACTGGAGAAGCCACTGAAGCTTGTTTCATTATGTAGAAGCATGTACGGGCACCAGTACTCCCTCCCCCCACAATTGTCTAATCTACTTTGCAGTTAAATGCATTGATTCGAGGATACCCAAAGCTTTGGGGGGGTCTGTCCCTTTCTCAGCGTCAAGAGTCACCAAATTACTCAGGACAATTTAGTTTCTTTGGATAGGGTATCCAATGGAATGGATTATTAGTCACTGTTGAAGTTTGTCTCTCTAGACCATAAGCCTTTCTTACATTAACATTACATTTGGCACCCAGAATATCAAGACACCATCGATCAATGTAACAAGAACATGAACCGGTTGTATTAATTCTTAGACTACAGGCAGGGCTTTTTGCATCAGTGTTATCTGGAGAACAAGAGCAAACTATAGCAGGGATCTCTCTGCTGTGCTACAACCCACCTGCCTGATGTTTCCACCAATGTGTCTGAAACGTGCCCTGGCGTATGACTTTCCTTTGTTCTGTAACTATAGAACCTTCATTAAATTGTTAATGCATGGGAACATAGCATTTAGGGTGACCTGAGTCTGTATTCCTGGGCCATGGTTACTCCTATTTGGCTCCAGAATAAACTGTCTCTTATTACCTTTGTGGTTTATTGTGACAAAGTCTTGCTGACCTGGTAGCAGAAGGTTGTTTTAGTGGGTGTCACCGTCACAGAGCATGAATCTGGAACCAGACATTCTCGTGGAAACATCTGCAAGGGTGGATTGCAAGCATCGGATTCCTACACGTGTCTTTTGACATTTGCACAGATGCAAGGCTACCGTGCAATGGGACATTCTAGAAGCATAGTCACGCCAGGCAGCAGTCACCAGTATCTACCCAAGGTTTATGGCTTTCATAGGAGCTTTTGTGCTACCAGAAATGGCTTTATGTTGTGGAACCAGACGCCACACAGAGTGTCTAATCTACCTCGCAGTGAAGTTTATAGCAACAAGATAGTACTGCTAGCTAGATATGCTAAATTCCTTGCATAGGTGGTATTACAGTCCTACTCTAAATAAAGCAATCAATCAATATTTCTTCTCTGCTTACACTCCAATCTTCAGAACTGCTTGTTACGCTAGCTAGATGGATTTACTTAGAGCACTGAAAGACATTCAGCAAGTCCATCCAATTTCTTGATTTATTTGCTATTGATGCATAAAATAAGCTTGTCTGTGAAATAGCCAGGTTGAAATTGCTGTTCTCATGCATTTTCATTGTTATTATTTGGCTAGACTGACTCTTGAGGGTCAAATTAAAACTCATTCATCCAAAGCCACGTGAGTGACAACAGATAGCTTCTTCAGCTAAAACCAGAACCGGCATGGTGCATGAACAAAACCGCCAAGGACGCTTACATCATACCTGGACCCATCCGATCTTCTAAAAGCATGGTAGGGCCACCCAGAGGAAACTTGTCTGAATTGAACAGTCTGATTTGCTCATTACTAGAGATGAAGAGGTATAAACCACCAGCCTAAGAATACAACAGTAGCGTAAGCGGAATTCTCTAGCCCCAGCAGTGGTAGTGGTGATACCAATAGTTTAAACCACCTTACAGTCAACAAAGAATTCCTGTATGTAATATGGCTGCTGATATAACAGTGAAGGGTATTTTAAAAATAAGCTATTGCCAGCTTGTTTGAAGAGCGAATGATGAGAAAAACTCTTAGACAGAGTCAGTATTCAAGTATTCCCGAGTGTTTGCAGTCCTGCCTGCCTTTTGTAACCTCAATAAAATGTTCTTCAGAAAAGCATCAAATTCTCATTAGTTTTTCCAAAAAATTATTTTTATTATTATTGGTGGTGGTGGTGGTGATGGTGTTCTTTTGTTTTTTACTTTTTGAGAGAGAAAGAGAGAGAGAGGGGATTGGCACACCAGGGCCTTAGCCACTGAAAATGAAGTCCAGATGCACACACCACCTTGTGTGTATGTGCCACCTGTGTGCATGCGTCACCTTGCACATCTGGCTTACATGGGTTCTGGGGATTCGAACCTGGGTCCTTAGGTTTCACAGGCAAGCACCTTAACTGCCAAGCCATCTCTCCAGCCCATGGTGTTGTTTCTGAGGCATAGTCTCACTGAAATGTAGGATGACCTGGAACTCACTCTGTAGCTCAGAATGGCTTTGAACTCATGGTGATCCTCCTACTTCAGCCTTCCCAGTGCTAGAATTAAAGTCACGAGCCATGATGCCTGGGTTACAAAAAAATTTTTTTTGTAAAATAACAAACTTAAAAAAAATAATTTCAAAGGAAAACACTTACTCTATGTGATACTATTTCCAAAACCCATATACTTGTCTGGTTTTTAACCCCTAGTACTTAAAGAATATTCTCTTAAGCACGGAACTTCAAAGTAATTCTTGAACAAGATCTTCATGGTGCGGGTGAAGGAAGACATAAAAAGTCTGCAGCCATCCATTCAGCATCAGCTCACACGGAAACCTCTTTGATTTTCTAACACCAAACCTCCTTCACAAAGTGCCGCAATTTCAAACGAGGAGTTCTATATGATCACTCTTATTAGCTTCAGTGTTTCCATGCCAAATATTCCATGGCAATCACTGCCTCCTTTTGTGACTTTTTTGCCCACGTATGTGGATGTGATGTGCATGCATTCATACGGCATGTGCAAACATATGTGTGCACACGTACATGTGGAAGCCAGAGGCCAACATCAGGTGTGTGTGTGGGGGGGGGTCTTCCTTAGTTGCTTTTGATCTTATTCTTTTGAGACATGTCCTCTCACTGAACCTAGAGCTCACCCATTGGGCTAGACTACCTAGACAGTGAGCCATAGAGATTCCCATCTCTGCCTCCTCAGTGCTTTGATTCAGTTGTGGCCGTGCCACACGCAGAATTTTATATGCCCTCTGGGGGTCAGAACTCAGGTCCTCATGCTTGTTCAGCAAGCATTTTACCTACCTAGCCATCTCCCCAAGCCCCTGCAATTGTGATTCTGTTTCTTTCTCATCTCTCATTCTCTTTCCCTCCTTGCAATAGTTTGCGTTGGTAAACATTTTGTTATGCTGACACCATTCCATCCACAAATCCCTTGAAGATGGTGAAAATATTTCATAGGTAACCAGGTGGGAATAGGATTAATTTGCAGTGTGTGGAGATAGTAAAGTTCCTGGGCTGGAGTGATGGTTTAGCAGTTAAGGAACAAGTCTGTGAAGCCTAAGGACCTATTTTCAATTCTGCAGAACCCACGTAAGCTCGATGCATAAGGTGGCACATGTATCTGGAGTTTGTTTACAGTTGCTGGAGGCCCTGGAGTGTCCATTTTCTCTCTATCTGCCTCTTCTTCTTTCTCTCCCTCTCTCTCAAATAAATAAATAAAATATTTTCCAACTTCCCAGTAAAAATTATAAAAAATATTTAGTGGGGTTAGCTGAATTGAAATTTGTATTACAGAATAGCCTGTAGTATCTAATAAACCTATTGAATTAAAAGAGGGGATCTGTATGTGCTATATTCCACCAGTATTATAGTGATAACATTAACTTAAAATAAGACCCTCTTGTTGTTTTTTCATTTTTTTTTTTGAGGTAGAGTCTCGCTTTAGCTCAGGCTGACTTGGAATTCACTATGTAGTCCCAGGGTGGCCTCGAACTCATGGTGATCCACCTACCTCTGCCTCCCAAGTGCTGGGATTAAAGGCATGTGCCTTTGGACTTTGAAGATACTCATATGTTCAGCATGTGTTCAGAGTATTATTTTTTTCTATGAGTCCAAACAATATGACCCCCCATAAATTGTAATACCCCAACTCCTCTGGAATCGATCTTGTTATATGGAGATGCAAAGGTGGGCAAGAAGAAACCTGCTACTCCCAGCGCACTGCCGCGCCAGGCGGTGAGCTCTGCTCTTTCTGTGTGAGGATGAAATGGAAGACAGTGCATGAGCTTCTGAGAAGCTTGAGGGCGTTGGCCAGTGATAATGCACAACCTGCTCTGTGAGACACACACAGGCGAAGTAAGCAGTTCACAGCTGACTATGTCATTCGACTGCATGCATCCATCGCAGCACACTGGCTTACCCTCCATAGACATGCACTGGAGCCAAATGGGATGCATAGGACATTATAACACAGTGGCCATGTGTGCGTCCTTCATCGGGCTGCATGTGAGATAACGCCACAGGGGATTCCAGGAAACAGGGATAGCCAGTGGTATCAGGCAGAGCGGGTTTGTTTTGTCACTCCTTCTGTGTAATCTAAACATGTCTCCTGAATCTCCAAATATCACCTATTTGCTAGTGTATTTTCTTTACTAGTGTACTTCCCCCCCCCCCAGGTAAAATTGCCTTTTTATTTAAAGATGTTAGACACCATTATTTTTTCTTATCTAGAAAAATACCTTTTTACAGGAACTTGGAGCATTCTGTTTTCTGTTACCTTTGGCAATAAAATTAAGTCTGAAATGAAAGAACCGAGTAACCTACAGCCTACCCATTTATCAACATGCCGTCCTGAGGAGCACACTTTAAACTTTTAAGCATATACATTTTTAAAAGATTTCCCTATAAATAGCTAATGGGGAAAAATCTTAATGTATGAGCATGCCAAGTCATCTGTCTCACTCACTGCTACTGTCATGAGACTGGGAAGAGAATTTGTCATCAAGGGTTCAGCTCTTGGGGCTTTCCCTTTCAAATTTGCAAATGTCTGCAGATGTACTGCAAACAGCTCTCTCTCTCTCTCTCTCTCTCTCTCTCTCTCGCTCTCTCTCTCTCTCTCTCTCTGTGTGTGTTATAGGTGTTTGAATTAACTTGTCTTTGTGAGACCCAATGTCCTAGTGGTGACAAGAGCGCGGCACTTTGAGATTCAAATGACATTAGCAACCATGCATGGTCCTGTAAGAGCTCATTGGATGGGGAGGGTGGAAGAAGTCAATTCAGGGGTGCCTGTGGCTCTGTATCGGCTTTTGCCCAACTATCCTTTTCTTCCTTGCGTGTCTCTTCTAACATCTCAGTCCTGGTTTTGACCCCAAATGAGGATCAGGGATCCTTTTTCTTATTTTTTTCCCCTTCTACCCTAGAGCAACATTAATTCAGATTGATGGCAGAAATTAGGATGCTTAATAAAGATGTGTGATTTGCATTAATGATAGGGCCTGCCAGGGTCATAAACAATGTAAGATTGCATAGCAGATGATTCTAGCATTTTATTAACCAATTTTTTTCCTTTAGGCTTTTAAAAAAATAAAATGTAAGGGCTGGAGGGATGGCTTAGAGGTTAAGGCGTTTGCCTGCAAAGCCAAAGGACCGAGGTTTGATTCCCCAGGACCCACATTCAATTCCCCAGGACCCACGTTAGCCACATGCACAAGGGGGCACACATGTCTGGAGTTCATTTGCAGTGACTGGAGGCGCTGGTGTGCCCATTCTCTCTCTCTATCACTCTCTCTCTCTTTCTAATAAATAAATAGAAATAAAAAATAAGAAAAGAAGCAGCTTCATACTATCCTTTTTGGGTAAATTGAAATACAATTGTTGCCTCAAATGACATTGGATTATTTATTTGAGATGGAGTGTCTCTTGAAACCCAGATCTGTTGTTTGCGGTCACATGGTTAACCAGTGAGCACCAGCAATTCTTTGAACTCCACTCCCTGCAGAACTGGGGTTCCAGGCCTGTGTAACTGTGCATGAGGTCCCCATTCTTGCTTAGCAAGCACCCTTACCCACAGTCATCTTCCCAATCCCCATTTTTAAAAAAAGTTTTTAGGGCTGGAGAGATGGCTTAGCGGTTAAGGTGCCTGCCTCCTAAGCCTAAGGACGCTGGTTCCAATCTCCAGCGGTTCCAATCTCCAGGTCCCAAATTTAGCCAGATGCAAAGTGACACAAGGGCACAATGCCACACTTGACCACAAGGGGACGCATGCATCTGGATTTCGTTCGCAGCAGCTGAGAGGTTGCTGGCGCACCCATTCTCTATCTGTCTCCTTCTCCCTCTCTGTCTGTCTCTCTCTGTCTCTCACTAAAAATAAAAAATAAATAAAAATAAAGGTGTGTGCCACCACGCCCAGCTCTTTAAAAAAAAAGTTTTTTTACTTCCACAATATACTAAGCACTCTTCCTCTTCCTTTGGCTCTTATATTCTTTCTTTTTTAATATTTATTTATTTATTTAAGACAGAGAGAGAGAGAGAGAGAGAGTGTCAAGACCTCCAGCCACTGCAGACAAATGTACCACCTTGTGCATCTGCCTTATGTGGAACCTGAAGGATCGAACCTGGATCCTTAGGCTTCACAGGCAAGCGCCTTAACCACTAAGCCATCTCTCCAGCCTGGCTCTTACATTCTTTCTCCTACGTCTTCTGCAATGGTCCCTGAGCCTTGGAGGTGTAATGGAGATGTCTCACTTAGTGCTGAACACTCCTCTGTCACTTCCCAGCACTTTGGTGAGTTTTAAGAGAGTAGCATTAATATATGGGCCTATTGTTCTTTTATTAACCGTAGGTTCTCTACTGTTTTCCTTTGTTTCATACTTGGTAGGGACAATTTGCATCTTTTTCTCCTTTCATTTTTGTCTGCCGTTGCTAGAGGCTTTTTGATTCTGCTCTTACTTGAAGAGCAAGCTTTCCGTTTCACTGAGTTTCCGTTTCCCTCTCTTTGGTTTCACTGACTTCTCCCCTCATCTTTATGATTTCTTTCATTGTGCTGGAATTGAGTTTACTTCTTTTGTTGTTTTATCTCTTGTGGTAGGAACTTAAATCATTGACTTAAGCCTTCTTTTCTACTATAAAAATTTGAGGCTATTAGCTGTCCGCTCAGTACGGTGTTAGCTGCAACCCACCTATTTTGACCCATGCATTTTCTTTTCTTTTTAAATTTATTTATTTTCAAGCAGAAAATGACACACAGAGAGAAACAAACAGAGAGGTGTGTACGAGAGAGAGAATGGGTATGCCAGGGCCTTTAGCTACTGCAAACAAACTCCAGATACATGTGCATCTTTGTGCATCTGGTTTAATGTGGGTATTGGGGAATTGAACCCAAAATGGCAGACTTTACCAGCAAGTGCCTTTAACTGCTGAACCATCTCTCCAGCCTCACAACTGTTTTGTAAATGGAGACACACTGTTTTTTTAACTTTACATTTTCATAGTTAATCTTTTTTCCACCATTCTCTTTCAATTTTTATGTCATTAAATTTGAAATGAATTCCAATCCACATTGAATTTGAAGTGAGTGTGCATGATTGGATCATTTTTCTTTTATTCACTGCCAATTTCTGTCTTCTAATTATCATATTTAAATCATTTATCCTTAAGCTAATTTTGAAGCCTGACATTTTATTTTATTTTATTGAATATTTATTTTTATTTATTTATTTGAGAGAGAGAGAGGAAGGGAGGGAGGGAGAGAGGGAGGGAGAGAGAATGGGCGCACCAGGGCTTCCCGCCCTACAAACAAACTCCAGATGCATGTGCCACCTTGTGCATCTGGCTTACGTGGGTCTTGGGGAATCGAACTTAACAGCTAAGCCATCTCATTTTAATTCTTTAAAAATATTATTTATTTATCTATTAGAGAGAGGGAGAGAGAGAGAGGGAATTGAATGAGAATGGGTACACCAGGGCCCTTTGTTACTATAAAGGAACTCGAGACACAAGCTCCACTTTGTGCATCTGACTTTATGGGAGGCCTGGAAAATTGCACCAGGTTGACAGGCTTTATAAGCAAGGGCCTTTTGTTGCTGAGCCATCTCCCCAGCCCAGCATTTTATTTTATTTTTTAATTCCTGATTGTTTACTCTATGTCTTGTTCTTTTCTTTCCTCCTGTGAGGTTCCTTAGACATGTTTTCAGTGTGGAGACACCTGAGAGTTTTCCTGGTGGTCCCTCTGGGTGAACTAGCATGATAGCTCACAGACAACTTGTGTCAACATTTTGGCATTTCCAGTTAAATCTGGAAGTCTCACTTCCACTTACCTTTTGTCTGACCCACTTTCAATTATCGTAACTATCAAGCAATGCTGTGGCTCTTGTCTCGATTAACGTATGTCTGTAAGAAAACTCAGGAGGAGTAGCAGTGTGGACGCCTTGCTTTCTTTAATTGCGGTTCTTCCTCCTCTTCCATCAGGAACATCTCGACCTCCCCTATGCTTTTGCTTGAGAAACCCTCTTGAGAAAGGCCTTCTGGGCCTTTGACTAGTCCCCAGTGGTGCTGCTTGAGGAGACACAAAAGGTGACTTGGCTTGACATCATAGATGCACTTCCAGATCAGGGAATAATGTCTCTGGCCTGTAGATTCAAAGCGAGCTTCCTGGGATCAGTTCCTGTGTGATAAGAGCTTCCTTCCTGCAGGTGATGTTTCTGGATGGAAGGGAACAAACATCTGAACTGACAGGGAAGAGACTGTCAGCTGTCTTTTGATGGTCACGATGGATGGCTTGAGCTCCATACCCTAATGGCTCTTCCTCGCACTCTGATGGTGTGCTCAGAAAGTCCATTGGACTCTCCTTTATCATTGGGACTCCCTGCTGTGTTTTGGGGTATGAAATGATGGGCCTGTGTTACCTCCATCTGGGGGCCATCTATGAAAGGCCTGGTGACCAGTTCTTATAACATTAATCCTTTAATCCTGGGGTCTTGCATCATATTGCCATCTTTCCAGCAACTCTCAGTTTCTTCCTTGATTTTTCTCCTGTATTATTTCATTGTTTGTTATACTTAGAAAGAAGCAAAGAGAGAGATGAGTGTGGACCAGTTATCTACTGAAATCTCTCTCTCTCTCTCTTTTGGAGAGAGACACAGAGAAAGAGACAGAGAGAGGGAGAGGGAGACAGATAGAGAATGGGTGCGCCAGCAGCTTCTCAGCTGCTGTGAACGAACTCCAGATGCATATGCCTCCTTGTGGGCAAGTGCGGCATTGTGCCCTTGCGTCACTTTGCATCTGGCTAAACGTGGGACCTGGAGATTGGAAGTGATGTTCTTAGGCTTAGCAGGCAGGCGCCTTAACCACTAAGCCATCTCTCCAGCCCAATATCTCATTTTTTAAAAAAAAATGTTAAGTCATTTGGGGGTAGAGAGATGGCTCACTTAGTAAAATGCTTACTGTGCAAACATGAGGATCTGAGTTTGAATCTCCAGTACCTACACTAAAGCTGGGCGTGGTATCCCATGCCTGTAATCCCAGTGCTGGGGAGGTGAAGACAAAAGAATCTATGAGGCTTGCTGGCTAACTAATCTGGCCTGAATCAGTGAGTCCCTGATTCAGTGAAAGACTCTGTCTCAAAAAATAAGGTGGAGGGCTGGAGGGATGGCTTAGTGGTTAAGGCGTTTGTCTGCAAAGACAAAGGACCCAGGTTTGATTCCCTAGGACCCACGTTAGCCAAATGCACAAAGAGTGCAAGCATCTGGAGTTTGTTTGCAGTGGCTGGAAGCCCTGCTGTGCCCATTCTCTCTCTGTCAAATAAAGAAATAAATTAAAAAAAAATAAGGTGGTGAACAACCGAGGAACATGCCCAATGTTGACCTTTGGCCTCTATACACACAAATGCATGCTCATGTGCACGCACGCATGCACACATGTGCACACATGCTCCCAAACACCCTCGTGCACACCACACATGTTTTTACACTATTTACACACACACACACACACACACACACAGAGAGAGAGAGAGAGAGAGAGAGAGAGGTTAAATTGTAAGATTCTTAACCATCCTTTGGCTACTGTAAACCAACACATTTTTTACTGTTCAAATTACTCCCATGCAATAATGGCCTCTTGTCTCCATTATTGTAGCTCTACCTAATCACTCTCTCACCTAAGCTTTCTAGAGAATCACAAATTCTCAATTACGTAGAAAAAAAAAAATCTGCTCTCTCCAGCCCATAACCTATACCCCTACTCTAAGCCCATTTGTCTGACTCAAAGCCATCCGTGGGGTAAGTGTGAACAAAGGAGCCTTCTACTCCTCTGGCCAGCACAAAAGCTATATGGAGACCCAAGGTAAGGGACCGCTCCTTTTACAGAATCCTTTGTCCTTTGAAGACATTCACTGTTTTAAATAGCATCTTCCATCACTCCTGTGCATTACTAATGTAGATGGAACATTTGTGCTCCACCTTTTGACCAAAGCCTATGATCTCCTTAACGGGTGTGATTGCATCCCTAGTACCCAGCAAAGTGCCAGGCACAGAGAGGGTCTATAATAAATGTGTGTTAAGTGGTAAGAATAAAAGGCAGGCTGTTAGACTCTTTCTTCCACGTGTGAATAGGTTCAGCATGACAATAATAGGTCTGGAGGGACTCTGAAAGGTCAATTAGTTCATCTTTCTGCTTCTGTCCAAGAACACACACCAGATAACTAGGTAGCTAGTCTGATTTTAAGTCCCTTAAAAGAAAAGAAAATTACAGTTTCCTTTAGTAATCCATTCCAGTGTTTAACAACTCCCATTGTCAGCAAGATTTTCTTTATATCTAGCCTAAATGTCCCCCATTGCATTCTTAAATTGTAGCAGGTAGAAATGTGCAGCCAAGATTCAAATGGTCTTTATTGTTTTAATTACTTTTAAGCAAGTGAGTGAGCATTTACAAGCTGAATTCATTCCGTACATTGGATCTCAGGCTATCCTTCACCAGAAGGCATTTGCACTCACCTGGATGCATCCCTTGGCTCTGAATGACCAGGATCCTGGTATTGGTTCCTTCCTCTGGAATGCTGATTAGGTTAATGGCCTCTCCTTGTACCAGCATTCACTGGCAGTGTCTTTCCACAGTGACCCTTGAAATAAGCATGCCTTACTTTGGCTCATGGAACAATGGAAAATTACTTATCAAAGATTTGAGGAAACTCTTGATTATTTCTGCCTCTTTTCTTAAATTTCACCATAATGTCACACCTGCAAAGCTCTTTCCTATTCCTGTGTGTGTGTGTGTGTGTGTGTGTGTGTGTGTGTGTGTGTGTGCCTTGCCATGCCCAAGCTAACCACCTGGTGGGGTAAGCGAGCTGAGGTTGCCAAATAAGGCCGCCCAAGACCTTGCAGCACACCAGCTGAGGACAGATAAATGAGAGTACTGTGCTAAGACCAGTCGAGCCTGGCCCAGTCATCAAAAGTAATCACACAGAGGACCCACAGGCTCATAGAAAGGAACGA
>JAEOAD010000284.1:785000-860000 GCA_036365145.1 Orientallactaga sibirica
TCTCATTAATTCCCCAGTGGTTTCAGAACAACTCAGGGGACAAACGGTCCCCTATCCTAGCTTTAGTACCACTTCCCTCACAGAAACGACACTGCTGTCATTGGCTGGGCTTGATCCCAGCCACCCAGCACAGATCTTCTCTGTGTTCTGTGCTCTCAGCCTCGCTCTTTTATTTCTTCTTAATCTATCCTTTAGTACAAAGCTAAACTTTCCAAGTCCTCCCATTTTTACCTTCCAGTTTGATCGTTCTAACTAGTTCTAACTAGACTACATACTGAATGTCATGGTCAGGTACCTGGGAATCTGGTAACCTCTTGTCAGTACCCATAGTTCTTGAGCTTGTGTGAATATTTAACCTTGTTGGTCTCTTATTTTGGCTTCTGAGCTAATCCATTCTACTGGCTCTTCTATTTTTTTCTGCACACTGTTTAAAAAAATTAATTGATTATATTTCTATTTATTTGAGGAGGGGGAGACATAATTGGCTCACCAGGGCCTTCAGTCATTGCAAACAAGCTCCAGACACATACGCCACCTTGTGCATCTGGCTTATGTGGGTCCTGGGGAATCAAACCTGGGTCCTTGGGCTTTGCAGGCAAGAGCCTTAACCACTGAGCAATCTCTCTAGCCCCACTTTTTTTCCCCCAAGCTCTTTCATGGCTCCTTTGTCTTCACCTAAAAAAAAAAAAAATCCCTAAAGTTAAGGCTTTGGCCCTGTGTTCTCTCCTTATACTTTCTTCCATAGCTACCTTTGTTAATCCTTTAAGTTTCCACTTCCATTTCATTTAGGATTTTATACTGTTACAGTTTGAGGTGATGCGTTTGGGGGTCAGGCTTGTTGACAAAGAGTTTACTGGCGATGATGGCTGAGCTTGGTTGACAACTTGGTTGGCCTAGGAGATAAGTAATACATAGCTGTGGCGTGTCTGGCTGGGGTGGGGATGATGTAGTCAGAGACCACTATGTGATGAGGGCTCCAACCTAACACATGGCTGAATTACTTAATCCCTTGAGAGAGCCATAATGTGATGATATTGCTGGGAGATGGTGGCAGGTAGGAGATAGGCCTCATCGGAGGAGATAGATCACTGGGGACAAGGCAGCATCCTTGGGACTATATCTTGTCCTTACCCCTTCCTACACAGCTCCTTTTTTTCCCCCTTCTTCCAGTCTGCCATTAAAAAGCTCCTTCAGGGGTCTGGGGAGATGGCTCAACAATTGAAGGCACATTCTTACAAAGCCAGGCAGTCTGGGTTTAGCTCCCCAGTACCCACATAAAGCTGTTTGCCCAAAGTGGCATCTGGAGTTTGTCTGCAGTGGCCAGAGGTCTTGATGTTCTCATACTCTCTGTACTTTTAAATAAAATAAGAATATATATATTTTAAAGTATTTACTTATTTGGGCATGGAGAAAGAGAGAGAGAGGGAGGGAGAAGAGGGGGAGAATATGGGTGGGCCAAGGCCTTTAGCCACTGCAGACGAACTTCAGATGCATGCGCCACTTTGTGCATCTGGCTTTACTTGGGTCGTGGGGAATGGAACCCAGGTCATTAGGCTTTGCAGGCAAGTGCCTTAATCACTGAACCATCTCTTCAGCCCTAGTACAAAAACATTTTTTCTTAAAAAGCTACTTCACTGCACACTCCTGCCATGGGAATACTCTGCCATGCAGCGGGCTCAGAAGCATGAAACCAAGTTATCATGGAGCACAGTTTCTGAAAGCGTGAGCCAAAGTCAATAACTCCTCCTGTACTCCTCCTGTACCCTGTTGCTCCCAGTTTCTTTGTCACAGCAAGGAGAAACTATCATTTACACACAGCCCACCCTATGACAGCATGTCTCCCCATGAACACACTCTTCAGCATTCAGGCGTGGCGTGTCATAATGACCTCAACAATTACTGAAACAAGGAGTCATTATTGTTCAATTACATATTCCACTGGATTTGTCACAACCAAACCAATTTTTTGTCTGGAACTATGGTTCTACAGTGATTTTTAAAAGTAAGTGAACCCGAAGGCACCCAGTCATGAGGTTTGTGAGTCATCTCTTTATTAGAAGTAGGTGGGGGCTGGAGAGATGGCTTAGCAGTTAAGGCTCCTGCCTCCTAAGCCTAAGAACGCGGGTTCTCCAGGTTCCACATTTAGCCAGACGCATAAAATGACGCAGCACCCCCATTCTCTGTCTGTCCCCCACCCAATCTCTCTGCCTCTCTCTCTCTAAAAAAAAAAAATAAATAAAAGGTAGGTGAATTCACCGTTTCTGGAAATCCTCACATTACTCAAGCTTTCCCATCTGTTCCCTGTGCAGTGGGTGAAAAGACTGCCTGACTTAGCTTTGATTCTTGTTGCAGCACAACAAGGCATGCCAGGAGAACTCTGCGGGAAAAGCTCAAAATTAAATGAATTTTATTCAAGTACTGAATTTTCAGCAAGGCAGAGAACTTGTTCTTCGGTATTTTCACCTGGCTAGGCTCCTTCACATTCTTTGGCTCCCTGTCGCTAAATGCATAGCCTCTGATGCCCAGTGTATCCTGCGGAGACACAGGAACGATGACAATGGCCCAGCGTGGGGTCTTGGCACTTGGTGGAGGAGGCCAGTGAGCACCAAGCCAAGGGGCTCCTGGTGGTCTGCGCCTCCTGGCCAGCCTAGAAGTCTCATCACACTTCACGGCTGCTCTAGAGTTTAGGGCTGAGCAGACAAAGTCTGTCCACACAAACTTCCAGTGGAGCTTTGACTCTCTGATGGGTCTCAGCGTCTCCCAAGTTCTGTCAGTCATTGGGAGCACAGAGTTTTCACAGCTTTACTGTGTATTCTCCGGTCTCTTTTCCCCTATACATCTGTGAAAGGGCTTAAGAGAAAATTGTCCCAATGCCACTGGGGCACACTTGTGAGATGAAGGGAGCTTGAATTCCAGCACGCTAATAAGCCAGTGATTCTGTGGCATCCCACAACGTGCTCGTGGCCCTATCGATGAGCTAACCATGGACACAGGAGGACTCACGGGCATCCGACGGTCACTCTTTTCTAAATGATACCCTGGATTCTTTCTGGATGGTGGGAAGTAGGCCTTTAGAATAAACACTGCTGCAATGGTGACCTGGGCCAGCAGCAGCCACACCACCTGGGACACAGATTCTAAGTGTGTCTAATTCCCAACCCAATCCTGCCCTAGTCAATGAAAACTTGCATTTTAATAAGATTTTCAGGCCACACAAGTGCACTTTCTATTTTGAAAAAAGCGATGTTCTAAGGTATTGAGTCCATTTTTCTAAATCTCACTCACCGGGCTTAGGATTTAGTAACTTTTCCCTCCTCCTTGTTTATTTAGAGATTAATTTTTAAAAAAATAACACACCACTCTAATGCATTTGTAGTAGAATCCAGATGATTTTTAAATGAAGTGAATGTAGGCCAGTGTGAAGCCATTTCAAATTTCGAGCCATTCTGTTCGGTGAGCAAGTGTGTGCTATTTCTGTCTGTCTGTCTGACTGTGTCTCACACACATACACACCTACGGTGCCAGTGGGCACATCAAAGTCCAGTTTCCTAGTAGAGAGCTGATTAAACATGTGCGTGAAGTGTGAGGCACCTTTTAATTGATATAGTAATTTTTAGAAGCCCTGAATGTCAAGAATAGAAATGGTTCTAATAAAATTCTATTGCTACATTACCTGACTTAGGAAAAGAGTTTTCTTATTGGACATTATTCTTGTAATGATATCTTATACAAAGAGAGACATGTTTGATCAAATTCAAAACTCTGCGGTTCAATGCAATCTACAACCTCCCAGATAAGTTTCAAGATAAACTTATTTACATACAAGGAGTAAAGCATTATTGACAGTTGATCATTTCACATATCTGTCTGTGAGCAAAACGCTTTAGATGGGGTTGAAAGTGCTAATTCTAACCTGGGCTCGCTCATCCCTCTAACACTGAAGTCCCAAGTTGTGCATCACCTTTGGGGTTGTGATAGATTTTTCCTCTAGGGAGGTTTTTTAAAATTATTTTTTAAATTTACAATATGACAGCACAGTAATGTTTTAGCAGAGACTCCTACACTGACTGTAGATTCTACTGAGAGGGGGTAGAGTTAGGGGGACCTGACCCCTGAAGGTAAAAAAGGCAAGAAAGTTTGCACTTGCTAGAAATCAAAGATGATCTAACTTATCTCTTGCCTAGCTCCCTAGACTTGTTTTTCCACAAACAACCAGGACCCCTCCTGGGAAGGAGGTCTTTCATAGGATTTATAAACATTGTGGTTGATCAAGTTCAGCCCCCAGAACTTGGTGTCAGGGCTAGCCTCTTCCAGAGACAGCCGCTAACCCAGACCAATCAGCTGTCCCTGTGGTTCATCAGAGATGGAAGACAGCCCACTGTAAGATTATAAATACCTTTGCGAGGGGGGACAAGCTCTCTGACCACTTGGGAACTTCCACTGTGGGTAAGATTTTCTCTTGGCTGGGCCTGGAATGGTTCACTGTTTCAGCCAGGCTAGGAGGGCCCCCACTTACTCTCCACATGGGCTCCTTAACCTCCGCCTCAGCTCCCCCCCGGGCAGGAACTCCTTGAACTTTCTTTTCTCCTTCCTTTCTTTTCTTCTTTCTTTCTTGCTTTCTTTCTTTCAAGAGAAATAGGCTGGGAAACAGAGAGAGAGAGGGGAAAGAGAGAGAGAGAGAGAATGGGTGTGCCAGGGCCTCCAGCCACTGTAAACAAACTCCAGATGCATACACCACGTGGTGTATCTGGCTTACGTGGGTACTGGGCAATCGAACCTGAATCCTTTGGCTTTGCAGGCAAGTGCCTGAACCTCTGAATCATCTCTCCAGCCCTCTTTTTTCTTTTCTTTCCATGCTTTTTCCTCAGGCCCTCCACATGGGATCTCCAGCCACATGGGGGTCTTTCCTTGGCTCTGTACTTCCCTCAGTAAATATAATAATTTAATAATTATCCTTCTCAGTCTTCCTTTATTCAATTCTTTGACTCAAATTAGAAACAAACCTAGGGCTTGGGGTCCAAAGACTTTCCTGGACCCCCAGCCCCTGTTACACTACCATGAGAGTTCAAGTGGCAAATTCTTTTCCAACCAGGGATTGAGTACTCTCCTCACTCCATAGAAGACCCTGGAAGTCAAGGAAGGCCTAGGGGGAACATATATGTATATATATGTGACAGAATTAAAGCAGTACCTAGGGGGTGTATAGAAATCCTTTCAATTTCATTCTTTCTATTATTCGTTTTACTCATTCACGTAGGGAATCAATAAATGCTTATTCAGGCCCTGGGATGTGTCGGGCACTGCTCTCCGCTGTGGGTTCAGAGCAGTAAGCAGCACTGAGCTCTTGGACCTCAGCCGCAGAACAATGTCACGCTAGGCTGATCGCTCTGGTTCCTACTGGAAGTAGATTGAGGTTGTCTGATAGGAAGGGCCAGCGGAACGACCACCAAGGTCACCATGTGAACCTTTCTCTCTGTCCTTGTGGGCTTAAGACTCCAAACTAGTTCACTCAAAGTGGCACTTGTGATTGAAAATTTTATGTTTAAGCTAAAAACAGAGGAGGTAGTAATTCAAAATGCATTACTTAAGTCTTGCTTTGAGCAGACAATTTTTCTTCAGGCAGGGACGCTTTGAGTTGAATGCCTGGTGTGGTTGACTATGAAAATGTTCCTAAAATTTTAGTATCTCTGAATGCTTTTTTTTTTAAACCACATCTGACTAGTATTAAAATTTCTTAAGTCTATATCTCGAAATTTAAATTAAATTATATGAACCTACATGAGAAATATATTTGAAGATTAAGAGCAAAGAAGCTAACATTTGTTGGTAATATATCACGTGCCAGGTTGGGTTTTTTTTTTTTTTTTTTTTTTTTAAACATGGTAGACTTTTATTTGATCCTCACACAAAAATGTGTGGTGCAATTGACTCTGCTATCCCTAATTCAGGAGTGTAGAAAATAGGACCAGGGTGGTTAAGGATTTCCCATAGGATGGTGGTAGAAACTGGAGTAGGCCCCAAGCTAGCTTCTCGTGACACTGCTTCTGCCACCAGAGCAGCAGTGACATCAGACAAGTGTAGGTAGTCACCTCCACAGGTGCTGTCACTTGACACCTACCATGGTGGTAGGCCATGGTGGGACCCTTTGTCTCTGTGCTCATGGCCTTATCATTATAGAGTTTCAGACCTGCTGGCTTCAGACTCCAGAAGCATTCACTCGGGGCAGCACTGCTTACCCCTGCTCCATCATTCCGATTATAGAGTTAACACTTTGGAATCCTTACAGTTCTGAATTAGCCTGTAATTCAGACCATCCATGCATCCTCTATAACTTTTTTTGATTTTTAAAAATCACATTTTATTCAAATATCACATGCATGTGAGAGAGGAAAAGGGGTAAGGAATGGAAGGTAAAGTGGGGGGGGGAGGAAATACACCACGTGGTCCAGGAGTCCATGTAAATGAACATGTGAGAAGGGGGTCTATAAAAAAGGTGTGCGCCTGAAACATCTCAAACACACTTTCCAAGGCTCAGGGTCCATTGCGGAAGAGGGGGCTGAAAGAATGTAAGAGCCAAAGGAAGGGTAGGACTCCTTACAACGTATTCCTCCAGACACAAAATGGCCTGGATATCCATGACCTCACAGTTCCTGACACTACCTACACAAGACCATCATAATAGGAGGAAAAGATGATGACATCACACTGAAAAGAGAGACTGATTGAGAGGGGGAGGGGATATGATGGAGAGTGAAGTTTCAAAGGGGAAAGTGTGGGGAGAGAGGGAAGTACCATGGGATATTGTCTACAATTAAGGAAGTTGTCAATAAAAAATAAATAAAAAAAACCAAAAATGGTGTGTGCTTCCAAAGAAATTGAAAATTAAAAAAAAAAGTAAAAGCAGTGGTGGTTCACGCCTTTAATCCCAGCACTCAGGAGGCAGAGGTAGGAGGATTGCTGTGAGTTCGAGGCCACACTGAGACTATATAGTGGATTCTAGGTGAGCCTGAGCTAGAGTGAGACCCTGCCTTGAAAAACCAAAAAGAAAAAAAATATATATCTAAGCCCAGAATCCACAATGTCTTCCTGTGAGAGTTTACAGCATGCTCTGGGGTAAATACTAATTGTTGGTTGTTTCTTTCAGGTCTATCAAATATTGCCTTAAATGTTTTTTCTTGAAGTGTTTGTTTTTAAGCAATTGGAACTTTTAGGTCATGTCTAAAATTATATATATTCCAATATATTTTGTCTTTTTAAAAAATATATTTTATTTGAGAGAGAGAAAGAGGTGGGGGGAGGGAGAGAATGGGCATGCCAGGGCCTCTAGCCACTGCAAATGAACTCCAGGCACATGTGCCCCCTTGTGCATCTGGCTTACGTGGGTCCTGGAGAATCAAACCAGGATCCTTTGGCTTGTGGGATAACGCCTTAACCGCTAAACCATCTCTCCAGCCCCTTATATTTATTTTGGTAGTGATGAAATTGTAGTTTTCCAAAAAAAAAAAAAAAAAAAAAAAAAAAAATTCACCATTTTTTAAAAAAAGGAGCAATCATGGTAGATATTCATTTTTTCATATTCTGGAGTTATCATAGTCACTTATATTAAGTCACTCAAATGCTAAATGCAGAACAGATTACTGTTGAACTCTTACTGAAGTGGTTTGACAAATTTTCCTAACAGCACCTTGATTTTGATCTTTACTCAGGGTTAAATAAAAAGAAAAAAAAAGTGGCTTTATGAAGAGTACTCCTCTGTCACTGGTAAAATTGCTATTAAATGTAGTGTTCATTACCTCATCCTAATGTTTCTTATAAAACACAACTGCATGTTATCTGCTTGATTTACGTGAGTTCAGGTATGCTTGTCTATTTTCTATATGTTGCAGTCAGGTTCACATTGCTGGTAAAAATCACCCAACCAAGAGGAGCTTGTGGGAAAAAAAGAGGTTTATTTTCTCTTACAGACTTGAGGGGAAGCTCCATGATGGCAGGCAGGAAAAATGATGGCATGAGCAGAAGGGTTTGGAATGGTGTATTCCAAGTTCTGAAAGATAACAACTGTCAACCAAGATTACTTTATGCTGTAAAGCTATCTATCCAAAATGATGGAGAAATAAGGACATTCCACAACAAAAACAGGCTAAAGGAATTTATGACAATTAAACCAGCTCTACATAAAATACTTGAAGGAATCCTTCAGGCTGAAGAGAAAACAAAACACACAGAGGAGGAAATAGGAAAAAACAAAGCACACTTAAATCACAGGTAAAACAAGCAAGTAAAGGGAAAACAGGAAGCACTACAAAACAAGAAGAGTGGCAAGAATAAGTACATACCTTTCAATAATAACACTAATCAATGGCCTCAATGCCCCAAACAAAAGACACAGGCTTGCACACTGGATTAAAAGGCAGGATCTTGCCATCTGTTGCCTCCAGGAAACTCAACTCTCAATAAAAGATAGACACTGTCTTAGGGCAAAAGGATGGCAAATGGTGTTTCAAGCAAATGGGCCAAGGAAACAAGCAGGGGTTGCTATCCTAATTTCTGACAGGATAGACTTCAAACCAACATTAGTGAGGAAAGATAAAGAAGGTCACTTTACACTGATTAAAGGAACACTCCAACAGGAAAACATTACAATCCTAAATGTATGTATATGCACGTAACATGGGGCTCCCAGTTTCATCAAACAAACACTATTAGACTTAAGGTCAGAGATAACACCAAACACAATTGTAGTGGGTGACTTCAGTACCCCACTCTCATCAATTGACAGGTCATCCTGGCAAAAAAATAAACAGAGAGACATCCGGATTAAACGGTGTCATGGAACAAACGGACCTAACAGATATATACAGAACATTCCATCCAAATGCTGCAGAACATACCTTTTTCTTAGTAGCACATGGAACATTCTCTAAAATAGACCATATATTGGACACAAAGCAAATCTTAACAAATACAGGAAAATTGAAATAATCCCTTGTTCTCTATCTGACCACAATGGGATTAAACTGCAAATCAGCAACAAGAAAAACTACAGAGCATACAGAAATTCATGGAGACTCAACAGTACACTATTGAATGATGAATGGGTCATTGAAGAAATCAAAAAGGAAATCAATAAATTCATTGAATCAAATGATGATGAGAATACAACATACCAAAACCTTTGGGACACAATGAAGGCAGTCCTAAGGGAAATTTGTTGCTCTAAGTGCCTATGTTAAGAAATTAGAGAGTTCACAAGTAAACAATTTAATGTTTCACCTAAGGCTTTGGTAAAAGAAGAACAAGGCAAACCAAAAATCAGTAGATGGGAAGAAATAATTAAGATTAGGGCAGAAATTAATGAAATAGAAATAAAAAATCCAAAGAATTAATGAAACAAAGAGTTTGTTCTTTGAACGAATAAACAAGATTGATAAACCCTTAGCAAATCTAACTAGAAGAAAGAGAGAAGAGACAAAAATTAATAAAATTAGAGATAAAAAAGACACCATTACAACAGATACCAAAGAAATTCAGAAAATCATAAGGACATACTTTAAGAATATATATGCTTCTAAGTTTGAAAATCTGAAAGAAATGGATGATTTCCTTGATTCATATGACCTACCAAAATTAAATCAAGATGAGATCAACCATTTAACTAAACTGATAACAAGTACAGAGATTTAAGCAGTTATAAAAAGTCTCCCAACTAAAAATAATCCAGGCCCAGATGATTCATTGGTGAATTTTACCAGATCTTCATGGAAGAACTAACACCATTGCTTCTCAAAGTTTTCCATAAAATAGAAAAGGAAATAATTCTACCAAACTCCTTCTATGAAGCCAGCATCACCTTGATACCAAAACTAGACAAAGACAGAACAAAAAAAGAAAATTACAGACCAATCTTCCTCATGAACATAGATGCAAAAATTCTCAACAAAATATTGGCAAACAAAATACAAGAATATATCAGAAAGATCATTCACTCCGACCCTAATCAAAGGGCTGGCCTGTGAGGGTTTTGGCGGTTGCTGCAGTATTCCAAAAGCACACAGTGTACAAAGGTGTTTGAATTCACATTTTCACTTAAAGCTCCTGTTCACCTACATTTCTGTGTTAGAATGTCAAAGAGAAAGACATCAACAGAGAAATATCACTTGTGTTTATCAGTCCCTAGAAATATTTTGATGTTTCTTCAGTCACTATGTCTCAGTCGGTATTTTTTCACTTCCTGTGGCCATACTTACTATCTGCTCTATGCAGTAGGGCAGCCACTGGTTGTATGTGAAATATGATTAGGACAATTGATTTGTTTTCAGTGAACTGAAATGTAAAGGACACATATGGCTGCTGCTGGCTGTGCTGGACAGAGCAGCCTCAGAGTGTAACAGCTGAAGAGAAAGTTCACCTGAGGGTGATAAACTTTCCAAACATAGATGTAAAGAGCAGACAAGTGAGATTCCTTTATTTTCAGTTCTTCCATGGATACCTAGTTGACCACTATTAATCATAGGAAGAAGTATCTTACGAGAGGAAAAAAAAAATCATTGTCTTTTTTCTTAAAAAAAAAAAAAGAATTTAATGGCAGACGTGAAATTAACTTTTTAAAAAGAAAAATTAAAAAATAAAAAGCGAACACTATTGCCATCTTGTGGCTCCCAGGTGCAGGGACACGCTCAGGTCCTGTGAAAGTGTGCTGGGTGAGTGCGAGTGGACAAGGGGGGTTCACAGGGGTCGCCAGGCTTCTGGACCTGCTGTATGCAGGAGCTTCAGAGGCCTGGAGCAAGGGCCACATGCTAAAATAGTTTTAAAAAGAAATAAAGAATCTTTGATCCTTGAATTGCGGATAAAGCACAGACAACTGCTTGAATTTGGTTTCCTTTTTCCAGTTTTTTAAAAATAATTGACACCTGTTTTTACTATTATTATTTTCCATTTCAGTGACAGCCACACATTTCAAAATTTTACCCGATGTCCTCCTTTACCTCTTCCAAGTACCATGAAATTGGAAAAGGAGATTCAGTAACAGGTGTAGAATTTCTAAGATTTAGCTTTAATTCCTGAAAAAAAATTTTTTTTGTCATTATGGATCTCTTTTTACACACACACACACACACACACACACACACACACACACACATTCCTGAAGTTATTATTTTTTCCTTCCTCTCATCCCATTTTTCTTTCATTCAGAGTTGTGGGACCCTCTAGGGCAGGAACTCTGTCTTTGGTATCATGGTACTTGTTAAATATTAATTGTAATTATACCTATTAATTGATTTGTCTTCCAGATCTCCTCCCAGTAAGGTGCTCACAGATATTCTTCTGGTTCAACTTCACAATATGAAAACTGCTTTTATTTAGACAGATGCTTATCTGATAAAGCAAAGATGCAATAACATTATTTTTACACATGTGATAGGGATGAGGAAGAGTGCCACCACAGCTATAATTATGATGTGGTAAGGAAAAAAGAAATGACTGATTGTGCATACTACACACCTTCCCAAATGGCTCTAGGATGGTGCTCACGACTGGCACTGAAGACATCTTTCTAAATATAATAACAATAAGTAGCTATTAATTGTTTAATGAGGAATTTAAAACATCAGGACATTCAATAAGCCTGAATTTGAAGGAAAGGGAATGCTGTAGTTGGTAAAGAATCCTGGAAGTTGCATCTCATAAGTAATTACTGTGTTTAAAGCATATAGGCAGGTGGAAGGCTGACGAGAAGCGGGCAGGAGCACCAGACACCCAGAGGATCGCTTATCTCCAGGAAAGAACTTACAGAACAGGAGGAGACACACACTATTCTATAGAAGGAAATCACGGGATTTCTGAACATTTGGAATGGCCAGAAAGTGCAATCTGTTCTGCCAAAGACAAAATTACTAAGTTGGAGGCAGAGAGTCAGGGGAAATTGATTAGCAAAAGGAGAGGAAGTTGCCATTAGAGACCTGGTCATGTGGGTGCACTAGTAACTTTGTCAAGTGGGTGTACGGGTGAGCAGTCCATGATGGTGTATTGGTCACCTGGGATGTGAGTGCATTGATCATCTGGTCATGTGGATGTACTGGTCACCTGGCATATCAGTTACTTCCTCATATCTGGGACAAAACACTCAACCAGAAGCAGTTTATGGACAGAAAGGGTTTATTTCTGTTTTATGGTTTCAAGAAGTTTTGTCATGGTAAGGAATGCATGGCAGGAGCAGACACACAGCTGGTGTCACATCTTCACAGGAGCAGGGAGCATACAGAGACATTGAACTGAGTACAGCAAGCCAGGCTGGGCTATAACACCTCAAGGCCCATTGCAGTGACATACCTCCTTCAGCAAGGTTTCACCTCCCAAAGGCTCCACCACCTTCCAAACACAGCCCTCAGTTGCAAACATGTGAGGTTAAGGGGGGCATTTTACATTCAAACTACTCTGCCTGGTCATGTGGGTGCACTGGGGACCTGGTCATGTGAGTACACTGGTGGGATTAATAGAGGAAAAGATTTTCTTGGATCCCTGACTTTAGAAGAGAATTGGAGGCTTAACTTCCTAAGGACTAGGTAAGGATAAGAGGGCACACAGGTATATCAAAAGATGCCTGTGGCATAACAGACTAATAAGTATATTCCCAGGACATGAAAATACTGACATCGAAGAGATCAAAGCTGACAATAATAAAGATTAACATACAAAAACCAAGAGCATTTCAAATGAGAAGAGACAGTTCCTTCCTTCCATAATTTTTTTTTTTTTTTTGCAGGAACAAATTTATGGCTCCAGTGTAGGCCAATGACAATAGAAGCAGATTTTAAAGGGTTGTATATCAGAAATCTAGAGGAACATAACTTATCTTCAGAGAGTAAAAATGGGAAAATATAACATATAAGATATTTAGAAAATGATTTTTGGATATGTACATGTGATGTGTGTGTGTCTGTGGTTCATGTGTATGCGTGCGGGTATGGAAGCCATAGGCTGACGTCAGATGTCTTCTTCAAACACTCTACTTTATTTCCTGAGACAGTGTCTCCCACTTGCATCCAGGGCTCACAATTTGGCCTGTCAAGCCAGCTTGTCCTAGACATCCCCTGTCTCTCTCCTAGCCAAGTGCTGCAATTTCAGATGGACCACCATGCCCGTGAAACATTTATGTGGCTTCTGGGACTCCAAACTCCAGTTGTCACGTTTGTGTGTGGCAAGTGCTTTATTCACCGAGCCATCTCCCCGACCCCTATTATACAATTTCAAAAGAAACAAAAAAACCCCAAAATAACATATTTCTAGTTTTGGCAAAATGGCAGACCAGATAATGAAAACCTACTCATAGTTAATAACTAGAAATGTGGGACAAAAACATAATAAAAATCACTTGACTTACAGAATGGACCTAGAAAGAAGGTATGGTACAGGGGCCAAGAGGGTAAAGGAGAATGATTGATGTGAATTGGAAGTGTGCCACGGAGGGGTGTTGGACTGTCACAGAAACACCTGGGTGGAGATCAGAGAAATGAGAGTTAGCAGGAAAGAGAGGTAGAACTGGCAAAGTTAGAGCGTCATAAAGCCAAGAGTTTCCATGTGCTGTGTACTTGGAGAAGGTAACCTTAGATGAGTTCTACTTACCAGGTCAATAAGATAACAAAGATGACCATGTGTCTTAGTTCTGATTTGGTTTGAGAACTGAATTTATGCTCTCTTAATTGTCCAGAAACCCCAGGATGAGAGATTAATATAAAATGATCCTGGACTAGTGATAGCTTTGAGGTTCCTAACAGGAAAAAAAAAAAAAATCACTGGGGGCATTTTTCTACCCCAGGTCATAAGAGATTTTTATTGCTAAAAGTCCACTCCTAAGTAATGAGGTCAGTACAATATTTTAAAACTTAAAATATAACAGTCCACCATGCTCAAAAGTTAGCATGTAAAATAAATGAGCAGTTCGCATCAAGAGTTTGAGACACAAACATAGCAACATGGTATAGAATATAAAATAAGTATGCATGGTATGTACAAATATGTTAGAAATTTTAAGAAGGAATTCTTAATTTGGTTTTTAAAACATTCCTTAATAATTTTAAAACATATTTTATTTATTTATTTATGAGAGAGAGAGAGAATGGGCCCACCAGGGCCTCCAGCCCCTGAAAACAAACTCCAGATGCATGTGCCCCATTGTACATCTGGCTTACATGGGTCTTGGAGAATTGAACCAAGATCCTTTAGCTTTGCAGACAAATGCCTTAACCTCTAAGCCATCTTTCCAGCCCCAGGAAATAGGTTTTGATAAAACTAGACTCTGTAAATACAAAAAATATTTAGTAGATTGATTAGGCAGCTGAAAACTAAATTTGTTAACTATAAGATATATTTGGAGGCTGGAGAGATAGCTTAGTGGTTAAGGTGCTTCCCTGTGAAGCCTCAGGACCCATGTTCCACTCTCCAAATCCCGTATAAGCCAGACACACGAGGTGACACAAGGCTGCACATGAGCACAAAATGGCACATGCATCTGGAGTTTGACTGCAGTAGCTGGAGGCCCTGGTACACCATCTCTCTCCCTTCCTCCCTCTCATTAAAAAAATACAAAAATATATACATTTGGCATGGGCAGATGGTTCACTTAGTAAAGGCTTACCATTTAACCATGAAGTACTGAGTTTGGACCTCCAGTCCCCAGGTAAATACCAGGCAGAGTGGTGTGTACCAATAATTCCAGCACTGGGGAGATAGACCAGCTAGTGTAGTTAAAGCAGTGAGTTCAAGATTCAGTAAGAGACCCTGTCTCACAATATAGGGTGGTGAACAACTGAGGAATGTATGCAACATTGACCTCTGGCCTTCACAGGCATATACGCATGTACACCTGTGCACCCACACACAAACAAGCATGCATGTCCTTGCACAGACAACACCCATGTATACACAGGCAAAGTAAATATATATATGTAAATATATTTATTTATAGAGATATGTACAAATAGATTTGAAGAACTGATCAATATTCAGTATAGCGATGAACAGACAGAAAATACGAAATAGAAACTAAGAAACCTAGAAAGAAGAAAAACATGCTTCAATATAGTAAATAATTCAGGAGAATGTAGTGATAATGGGGGAGGGGTGTAATTCAAAGTTCTCAAGCTAAAGATCTTCCAGAATGATTGAAAGACATGAACCCTCAAAATTCAAAGAGCATAATGAATTCTGGACAGGAAAATGAAGATTTCATTTCTAGAAATAATTAGTGATAAAAGAAGAACATCCAAAGAAAACCAAAAGAAATTAATCTATAAATTAATAAAAATGAAATCATCATCCTATTTCTCAATTATAATGAAAGAAAGAAAGAAGATTTCAAAGAGCTTCAAGAAACGCACTCCAGTTAGAGTGCCATACCCAGCTAAACTATGGTCTGCATGTGAAATTTAAAGGCATTTTCAAACAAAAATGAATGGGAAAAATCTACCCTTCATGGAAAGAAATACCAAAGCAAGAAATATGCCAAGAATAAGTTCAAACTACAAAGGAAAGTGCTGATGAGTCAGTAAAATGCTACCATGTGGAAAATCTACACATGATGATGACAATGGTGACGGCGGTGAGATGGTAATGTCAGTAGCTTTATTGGGTATAAACACAAGATTAGGGTGCAGATCAGTGGATAAAGTACATGCTGTGCAATTCTCAGCACCTGAGTTTGGATTGCCAGGCCTCATGTTAAAGTAGGAAGCTAGGGCTGGAGAGATGGCTTAGTGGTTAAGGCACTTGCCTGTGAAGCCTAAGGATCCATGTTCAACTCTCCAGATCCCACAGAAGCCAGACACACACAAGGTGAGGCAAGTGCAAGGTTGCACATGACCACTAGGTGGTGCAAGCATCTGGAGTTTGATTTCAGTGGCTGAGGCGCTGGCATGCCAATTCTCTCTCTCTCTTTCTGTCTATGTCTCTCACTCTCTCTAAAAAATTAAATAAATAAAAATAAAGAAAGTCGGAAGCTGTAGCAGGCTTCTGTAATCCCAGGGTGCCTGCAGTGAGAAGGAAGAGGCAGGAGGATTTCCCAGAAGCTCGTGAAAGCAGCAGTGAAGAGTGAGAGATCTTGCCTCAAGCGAGGTGGAAGGTGAGGATGGATAGGAAAGGTGTCCTCTGACCTCCACACAAGTACCATAGCAAGTGTGTGCCTACACACACACACCCCAAATACGAATAAGTGAATCAACAAATGATAAATTAACACAAGGGTGCCCTAAAGTGCAGAGCAGCAATAATGTAAGATCACTGTGGTAGTTTGAATAGATGGCCCCCAATATATTCAGTGTTTTATTTGTAGTTTGCATCTGCAGCCGCCTGCCTGGAGGGAGGGTCACTGGGTTGATCTTAAAGGTGATGGGTTTAAGATTTCAATCTAAAGATATGCAAAGTGTGCCTGGCTGGAGTTCCTGAGGTGTGCTGTGCTGTGTGGCTTTTGGCTTATGGTTTTTTTTTTTTAAATTTTAATTTTACATTCATGTTGGTGCCTCCGGTAGCCTCCTCCCTGACCTCCCCCCTCCGAAGGGACCCTCCTCATTGGGGAATGTGGGTCATGCATTATGGGAGTAGCCAACAGTTATGGGGGAGAGGCAAAGTCTCTGTGCATAATGACCCACTTGTGGCTCTAACACTCTTTCCGCCCCCTCTTCCGCATATTTCCCTGAGCCACATTGGGATCATTTTAGTTCTACTTCAGTGATGAGGTCTTGGGAGCCTATGTGTCTCTGGATATCTGGATTAGTTGGAGTTGAGTGTTCTCTGTGTCTATCTCCTTCACCCTTGTTCTGGTGTCAGGTTCACCAAGAAAGCAGCACTCTTGCCCATTTCTCCCCTTACTCTATGGTTTCAGCTGGAGCCCTGGTGAGGTGCAATAGGCTAATCCTCCCTTCAGGTTTGTTGTCCATCTGAAAAAGAGAAGCAAATTCTCCAAGGGAGAGAGAAGTTAGTACCAGATAGATGGAATGGCCATAGTTATTTTAGGGAGAATTTTATATGCATAGGACCTCTTCTAGCCCATATTTGATGGGAGCTTGATATTGGAGAATGGGCTCATTTTTTTGTACACGGTTTTGACTTATTTCCCAGTTCCAGCTATGAGTTCCATTCCACTGAGTGGATCTATTGGCCAAATCAAGAGCAGTTGGTTACCCACCATGGCTGTGTGCCACTATTGTACTTGTTTGAGCATCATGTCAGGTTATTTGGCTTATGGTTTTTCTCTCCGTGTTTGGTCCTGTGAAAGCAGGCCAGCTTCTACTGTCATTATGGAACTTCCCTTGGACCTGTAAGCTTCAATAAATATCCCTTCCTCCATCTCTGTGCCTGCTCTGGAAGTTCATCTCAGCGAACCTGAAGCTGTCTGCTACAATCACCAAAGTAGCATTAGGGTTAGAGCTTTCTTAGGGTCTTGCATTGCCTGTGAGGAGTTTAGAGGCGCTGATTAACCTTAAACTTTATTGTGCTTCTTAATCACATTTTATTGTGAACATTAAAATGTAGGGTATAAAGAATAAGAGAAAGAAAAGAGAATTAAAGTAGAATGCATGTTTATATATTTATATAAAACCACTTTCCCCTTAAAGAATGGCGAACCACTTCTATAACAGAACAAATTGATAGCACAGAAATGATATGAATATAGTGCATCTTGTTTAGATAGGCAGATTTCACTTTATGTTTTGGGTTAATATGGTATATGCATTTAAAAATATAACAATGTTATTCATGGTAATAATTCCCTTATACCTCTCAATACCGATTACATATTAAAATGTTGCTTACTTTTTACGTGTGCTTTAGAGGTGATTTTTTTCCCCCAAGTAGAATCCAGCTGTTTTAATCAGCTTTTGTTTCTATTGCTGTGACATAAAGGACTTGAGGAAGGATTTTTAAAAATATATTTTATTTATTTATTTGAGAGAGAAAGAGGTATATATAGAGAGAGTGTGTGTGAGAGAGAGTGGCCTCCAGCCACTGCAAATGAACTCCAGATGCATGCGCCTCCTTGTGCATCTGGCTTACGTGGGTCCTGGGGAAACAAACTGGGCTTTGCAGGCAAACGCCTTAACTACTAAGCCATCTTCTCCAGCCCAAAGAAGGATTGATTTCCCTCATGGTTCTAGTGTTCCTCCACCACTTTGAGTCTGAGTCAAGAACTTTATGGTGATTGGTGCATGTGGCAGAGGAGGGTTTTCTCATGATGAATAGGAATGAGGGAGTAAGGGATGGAGAAGGGATTAAGTGCCCCTTCAAAGGCATGCTGTAGGATCTACTTCCTCCAATTAGGACCCACCTCCTAAAATTTCTAAAATATTCCCCTTTCAAAATAGTGTCATAGGCTGAGGACCAAGTGTTGGATATACATTCAAATGCTAACATCAGTGCAGGAGTCTCTCCTGCTGTCTGGCTGCCTTTGTTCTCAGGTCTCATCTCAGAATTTTCCTCTACTCCCTTGTCACTGGCTTTTTAAAAAAAAATTTTTATCTATATAGTTACTACATACAGAGAGAACGAGAGAGATAGAAAGAAGCAGACAGAGAGAATAGATGCACCAAAGCCTCTTGCCACTGCCAATGAATTCCAGATGCTTGTGCTGCTTTGTGCATCTGGTTTTACCAGGGTACTGGGGCATCGAACCCAGCCCTTAAGGCATCGCAAGCAAGCACCTTTAACTGGTGGGCCATCTCTTCAGCCCAGCACTGGCTTCTTGAAGTTGCAATTCCCAGATGTCTTTCTTATAACCTTCTCTTCTTTTTTTTGCTATATACTTAGTGTAAGCTAGAAGCTAGATAAAGAACTGATGGCTTCACAATAACCACATTGACTTATTTATTGCCTAGATTGTATCTTTGGTGATAGCATGCATGTTGTTTTTATTTTTATTTTTTTTCAGGCAGGGTCTCACTATGGTCCAGGCTGACCTGGACCTCATTCTGTTGCCTCAGGTTCCTACCTCAGCCTCCCAAGTGCTGATACTGAAGGTGTGCTCCACCTTGCCTGGATTTATTATTATTTTATTATTTTTTATTTTTAATTATTATTTTATTTATTTAATCAAATCAGAAGCACATTGATTTATTCCTACACGTGGTAGGTTTTGTCCACTCCAGTGATGGCTTTCGGTTGACAAATGACACCTCTTCATTGTAGAGTCATAATATTCTTGTTACTCTGTGGTGTTCCTTGTAATTAAGATGTTTGATTCTCCAGCAATCAGTACTCCATCATTACCTTTTATATGTCTTGTGTGGCATTCTTCTTTTTAAAATTTTATTTTATTTATTTGTATTTATTTGACAGAGAGATAGAGAGAGAGGAAGAGGCAGAGAGGAAGAGGCAGAGAGAAAGAATGGGCATGCCAGGGCCTCCAACCATAGCCAACGAACTCCAGATGCATGCGCCCCCTTGTGCATCTGGCTTATGTGGGTCCTGGGGAATTGAACCGGGGTCCTTAGGCTTCACAGGCAAATGCCTTAACCGCTAAGCCACTTCCCCAGCCCTGTGGCATTCTTCTAAAGTTAGTAGCTCTTTTCCCATCGCCAGCTGGGACTATTTAGTTATCCTAAAATAAAGTTCTTTCTGGAAAGGCAAAATAAATGTTTAAAATATTCCTCTCATTTAATAAAATTTCAAAACAAGGAGTTTTGTTTAAAAAGGCTGCAAGTAATGACAAAGGCATTTAAGTTTTCCTTCCAAGTTTTAAAGAAACTTTTTGTGTCATGATTTTCATAGATGGGTTTTCATAGATGCCAAGTGGTTCAATTGACTGCATTCGTTATTCTTTTCAATGTTCAGATTGACACAATTCTGGCCATTAAGGACTCTTCCAAGTTGACTTTTAGGTTCTTTCCCCAGACCTCACTCATCTTGGAAATGTTCTGGCAGAACAAGATATTCTCAGCCCACACTGTACCTCCTTTACTCAGATCTGCACTCAGATCTCAAGGACCTTTGTTCCTTTCAGTCTTGAATGATGCTAGGATCATCTTTGAGCCACAAGGAGGCTCATTAGTACTGTGGTCACTGTCCTCTGCCACTACATGGAAGATCTAACTATTGCCATTTAACTTCTCCTTTTTTTATTCCTGAATTTTCCCTTTATTGCTACTTTACACTGTCCTCTATAACTTATGTTATTTAGCTATCTATTTTCCTTGCTGTCTCAGAAGTCACCATGAATGTAAAGAGACAAAACTCACCATCTAATACAGTGGTTCAGAAAGTCATTGATGTGTGATTCACAAGCAGCCCTTCTAGAACGCCAGGGAAAGGGCTGATGGTAATAGTAGGCAGAACACAGGTGCAAAGGAACTGTCTTCTGGTAGCAACACAGAGTACCTGACTTAACATCAGAACATGAGGCTGTAAGACAAGAACATTTTTAAGAGTGGTTGTTTTATACTATTCATTGAGATAATTATGGTGCACAACAGAGCACTTGTTCCTAGCCAACTTCAGATTTGATGATGTAAACTTGACACAGCTTTACCTGATATTGCAAGTCCACAATCATACTGAGATATTTCAACATGTACCTAAGGAAATTTTCAGGTGTAAGGCACAAACTTAAGAAAACCATAGAGTTGGAACAAAAACTGAGGGTAACTTTGTCTAATGCATATATGCGATAGATGACAGGTGCAGAATGTTCTAGCAAACACACAGGGGGAAGATGCAAAATGCCACTCACTGTGCCACCAAATTGAACCTATCAATACCAGAGAATCAATGTCATGTGGACTAAATCATCTGAGCATTAAGGTTAGAAATCAAAATGGTGAAATAACCAAACATGCCCTTCTGCATGACTTATACAACAACAACAACAAAATTGGTGAAAAAAGTAAGTCATGTCAAAACTTGTGGAATGTGGGCTGAGTAAATGGCTTAGCAGTTAAGGTGTTTTGGCTGCAAAGCCTAACAACTCCAGTTCAATCCCCCAGGACCCATGTAAGCCAGATGCACAAGGGGGCACATGAGTCTGGAGTTTGTTTGCAGTGGCTAGAAGCCCTGGTGTGCCCATTCTCTCCTTCTATCTGCCTCTTCCCCTCTCTCTCTCTCAAATAAAGAAATAAAATAGAAAAAAATATTAAAACCAAACAAACATACTTGTGGAACGTGGGCCTGGGGAGACTGCTCAGTGAATGAGGTGATCATAAGTCAAGCTGGAGCACCCGACTCTGATCCTCACACCCGGTGTAGAAAGCCTGAAGTTGTGGTGAGGGAGGTATTATGATCCCAGCACGCTGCTGTTGATGCAAGGTGGGAAGCAGAGGCAAGAGGATTTCTCAGAAGCTTGTGGTGAGTACAGTAAAGAATGCAGAGCCAAAATGCAGAGTGAAATGCCCTGCTTCAAGTTGAAAGTTGTGCTTTGACCCCCACACATGTGCCATGGCACAGGCACACCTATTCTTGCATGAACATGCATGTGCACACACACATGCACAAATAAATAAATATTATTTAAAAAATTGTGAAATGCAGGCTGGAGGGATGGCTTAGCAGTTAAGGCATTTGCCTGCAAAGCCAAAGGACCCAGGTTCAATTCCCCAGGACCCATGTTAGCCAGATGCACAAGGGGGTGCACATGTCTGGAGTTCATTTGCAGTGGCTGGAGTCCCTGGCGTGCCCATTCTCTCTCTCTCTCTTTCTCTGTCAAATAAATAAATAAATAAAAATAAAAACATTAAAAAACTGTGAAATGCAATTCAATTATTGCTCTCAGAAGGAAATGTACAGCTTCCAATATCAGAAAGATGAGAGATTAGGCGTCAACCAGCGAAGGAAAGTGGAAAGAGAACCATAGAGCAGAAGCTGAGAAGGCAGAAGGTTCAGTTACAGAAACCCATTAACATAGATGATTA
The DNA here is from genome assembly GCA_036365145.1 of Orientallactaga sibirica. Lineage (NCBI taxonomy): Eukaryota > Metazoa > Chordata > Mammalia > Rodentia > Dipodidae > Orientallactaga > Orientallactaga sibirica. Next base: position 806,891 of record JAEOAD010000284.1, read on the forward strand.
AGAGCAATGAAACAATATAGATGCAGGTAAAGATTGTTCATTTACGAAGACGGGAGAAAATGGAAAAACCCAGGTAAGGATGATCAAGTGGAAAAAAAGAAGTCAACCCTGCCCCCCCCAAAAGAAAACAAACAATCAAAAAAAAAAAAAAAAAAACCCTAGAGCCATCAGGAACAACAGAGGGCATTTACCAAACCTTCAGCTGCAGAATCCAAGCTGTGTGTCTCTTGCCCCTGGCTACGTGCTTGCTGAGGGTCACCTTCCCCAGTACAGCCCCAAGATAATATTCATTGAAATTCAGCATGGATAAGGCAAATGTCTTTGTTAGTGGTGGCATATTAATTGTTAATTTATGAAACCAATTAATTTGTTAGATCTGTTTTCATGACTGAAAATGGGGAGACTGGAATTTTTCTTTTTTTTTTTTTAAGAAGTATTTTTGTTAATTTGTTTGTGATCAGAGAGAAAGAGAGAGACATACTGGGGTCTCTTGCTACTGCAAATGAACTCCAGATGCATGCGCCACCTTGTGCATCTGGCTTGACATGAGTACTGGGGAATTGAACTCAGGCTGGCATGCTTTGCAAGTAAGCACTTGGAACCTCTGTGTCTTCTCCCCAACCCGAGACTATAATTTTCTAAGGAAGTATGTGTTGGCTCAGGGAGACTTAAAATAGTTGTAACGGGCAACCCAGGACGATAAAGCCAAAGTCCTGTATAATTAAAGTCTGTGAACTTGATTCAGTACAAAAATGGTTTTGAGGGTGTCTTATGCAATACAGGAAATTACAGAGTTTTCAGGGGTTCAGTCATGTGTTTGCAAGACCAGCTTCCCAGCAATATAGTGATACCTCCAAGCCAACACACATTTCTCTGGAAACAGGGGCTTTGAGGATTGCATCACTGCAAATGCCTGAAGAAGGGGAACTGTGCCACAGAATTGCACGCGTCTTCAAACAAAAACATTATTGAAAGATATTCCCTAAAGATGAAATTTTTTTGTCTAATTGTTTGAAGTATTGCCAGGTTCTCAGCAAGAAGAACATGAAAGGGAGATACCGAGTAACACACGGGATACATATTTATAACATTTCCATTTGTTCATTTTGGACTCTGACATGTCGACACGCAATGCTCTCTTTTTAATGCTGATGGCTGGGAACAAATGTGATATTAAATGAGTATCGATTTGGATATGGTTTTACTACTGTCCGTTGTGAATTTTATATTAGAAAATCAAACTGTCTTTGATTGTTCTACTAGGACACTGATCCTTATCCACATTTGATGAAGACAAATCTGGTTATATGGCTTTTGCCAGTGTAAGAAGACCCTACTATGGAAAATCCTTTGGTTTATTTCAAAGACCCAATCCATGGGTGGAATTGGGAGAAACATGTATATCACAAGCTACTACAAAAAGACTTTGGACGTTAAGAACATTTATTCTCTTGATGCTCTGACATTAGTTGTCGAGCGATTAGCTCTTCATACTGCAGGCATGAAGACCTGACGAAAGCAAGTCAAAGATACTAACTACGGCACCCAACTCTAACGCGAAGGACGTAAAGGTGGAATTGTGCAGTGGGAGGGCCACAAGTAGAAGCTAACAATGAAAATTTCACAGACTTCCTTTCTGTTAAGGAAAATTTGCATCTTGCAACAAATTAATTGGAATTTTATAACAGATGGAGCCTGATCTAGGGTCAGCAGAAAGGGAGATTTCAGTTGATTGACATGATGATGAAAATTTCCTCCTTCCTTTATATAGTAAAAGAACTTCGCAGGGAGAATTTGGGTACCTCGGTGAAGCCTGGCTCTTTAACAACAGGCACAGGTAACAGAGTAGAAATGTATTAGGGCCACTTCAGAGTCTGCTCTGAATTGGCACAGCTGACACTTGTCTCATTGCAAGGTGTTTTTCTTCCTCGGCTATGTTGGCTAAGTGACAATACAATGGTGAGGATTTCGCTCAGCGTCCCAGTAAATAGAGCCGATGCATTGTGTGATTTAAGGGTATTTCTTTCAGCTCCGTGAAATAAGACTCTCGGAGTGGCATCTGTGAACAGACTTTCTTGATTTGTATAAAACACATTACACTGAACCAAGCACCACATTAGGTAGTGTGAGGAGCTTGGTTATTTTATTTTATTTTTTTTTTGTCATTATGTGAATGAGTTAAATTTGTATCCAGTTTTGCTGCAAACATCTTAGGCGCATTCCAATATTTTTTTTTCTTAAGAGACATGGGATTGTTTCTTTTATAAGGTTTAAAGATAACAACTTTACATGCTTCCCCAAGATTGAAAAGATGGGAGGTGGAAGCAATTGCCTACACCTACAGAGATATTTTTTCTGAACATTTTTCTGACATACCTACTCGGTTTGTTGTCCTTTGGTGACCTGTGTTGTGGGGCTGCTGTTCACAGCAGTCGTTGAATATACATTTGTCATTGAAGGGACTAAAAATCCCCAAAGTGTTACTGGCCTGGGTGTAATAAAACAGACAGCTGAACTCGAACTGATTGAAATGCAGTGTAGCCTACAGCTACGGGCACAGTTAAAGATGCAGGCATGGCAGCGCGTATAAATTGACTTAGCTCTTAACACTGGCTCCACGGAGCGCCTGCCACCCTTGTATGCGTGTGGCTTGCTGAACTTGAGGTTATGCTGGGAATGACATTCACCAGGAATAGACTAACAACCAGAAAGATTTTCCCCATATCACCAACCTAAACTGAACATACATACACATTCTGAGCATGCCTTGATGTGTTTGTGTAAGTGTGCATGGCCACAAAGGCATAATACAATGGCTCTGGGAAGTGGAGGTCTAAAAGCAAGAATGAATAATACTAATAATAATATCTTAATGAATCATTTAACACAACATCTTCATCAAGGTCTGGTATGTACAAGGCGTATGTAATATAGGCTAATGGTGAGAATTCTATATTTTCATTAGAAACTGGAACTTCGGCTATGCCATCCTGGACTCCTTCCATGTGCCATTTGCAGAAATGCAACAGACTCTTAGGGAACATCTCCAAGGCCATTTACACTGGCTTCCTTCCAGTGGGGCATCATGTTGGGATATGGGCCGGCAGCCATTGCACAAGAGGAGATTTGAGTTCTGATCACAGCCTAACGGGACTTGTTTTGGAGTCTCCTTTTGAATGTGGCCAAGGAGTAGTGTGACTTATGATGGTTTGATTTCAGAAAGTATCTTCGTCCTGTCATAGCTCTGCCTCTAACACCCCAGGGTCTGTTCTCCATCATTCTGACTCCTTCACCTTTGTATAAAATATGCACCAGTGAGCCGGGCATGATGGCGCTAATCCCAGCACTAGGGAGGCAGAGGTAGGAGGATCACCATGAGTTTGAGGCCACCTTGAGACTACATAGTGAATTCCAGGTCAGCCTGAGCTAGAGTGAGACTCTACCTCGAAAAACCAAAAAAAAAAAAAAAAAAAAAAAAAAAAAGCACCAGCGATGAAATGGATCTGGAGGCTGCCCCAGGTCAGGAGAGGGAGGAAAAGTCAGTTGAAATCAAATGGAACAGGGGAAGGATAAATCAATCACTGATACAGTGGAGCGCTCCGCAGGTTTCTTTGAAACCGCTTTCATGCTGCTCCATCTATGGGTAGCGAGTGGTCTTGGCCTGGTGCAAGAGTCACAGAGGAGGAGGAAGAGGAGGAAGAGGAGGAGGGGGAGGAGGAGCATACTGTAGACTCCTGAATGATAACTGCTGAATTAGAAACTGGACATGCATTCTCCATGCATCTATGTGAAAACCTGGCTTCTGAAAATGATTTAAAACTAGAATGTTAAAAAATGATATGTGGGCTGGAGAGATGGCTTAGCGGTTAAGGCATGTGCCTGCGAAGCCTACGGATCTAGGTTCAGTTCTCCAGGTCCCACGTAAGCCAGATGCACAAGGTGGTGCATGCATCTGGAGTTCGTTTGCAGTGGCTAGTCCTTGCCAGCTCATTCTCACTCTATCTCTCTCTCTCTCTCTCTCTCCCCCCTTTCTCTTTGCCTCTAATAAATAAAAATAAATCTTTTTAAAAATGACATTTGCAAGCAGAGAGAGATAGAGAGAAGAGAGACAGAATGGGCACACCAGGGCCTCCAGCTGCTACAGGCGAACTCCAAACATGTGCACCACTTTGTGCATCTGGCTTTACATGGGTACTGGGGAATTGAACCAGGTCATTAGGCTTTGCAGGCAAATGCCTTAACCACTGAGCAATCTCTCCATCCCCAAATTAGAATTTTCTTATTGGTTTTCTTTTGTTTATTATGTTGCCTTAAGACAGAGTCTTATTGGAGCCCAGGCTGGCCTTGAACTTACTATCTAGGAGACAATGACCGTGAACGCCTTCTGTCTCTGCATCCTAAATTCTGGGATTATAGGTCTGCACCACTGTGCCTGGACAAGCACAAGTTACATTGTTTTCCTGTTTTGCTATTGGCTCTTTCTCACTCCTTATCTCTTCCTTGAATCAGAAGAAGGAGGGAGTGGGGATTTTTTTGTACAACATTAAGCATTGTTTACTTCTGTAGTTACCTTTCTAATTAGACATTAGCACAGTTTACATGCAAATAAAGCAACTATACAGGTTTATGTGTGAATTTGCTTATGCTTGTCCCTGTAAGTGATTGCAGCTAATTTTGGTAAATAATTTATATAGCACTTGAAGGCATAAAATGAATTTACAAATGTGAAAAAATTAAAACAATTGTTTCACACCCTCTGACACTTCTTTACATCTTGAATGTGAAGGTTTTTATCTCCCTGGTTGGCCTTAATTATCTTTCTACTGTAATAATTCCTTTAGAAGGGATTATGAGAGAATCAACATGGTTTTTAAAAAATCATATTGATGTCGGTGAAATTTTTTTACTAATATGCTTTTATACACTACTTTACAGAAGTTATTCTGAAAAATACTGCTCACTAAATACTCTGTTTTTCTCCTTTACCCCATATGAAATAAAGCTTCTCAGAGTATGTAGGGAAACCTTACTTCTCACATAGGGGTCCAAACATGAGCATCACTTATGACAACTGATCAGTTAATTATTGTGGATGCAAAGCATCCTTACCTAAAACAGGATACGAGATGATCCTGAGGCACATATCAATGACCATGGCCTAGGAACACAGTTTCATATCACCTTGAATAACATGTTCCAATGTGGAAATTGTTTCATGAATTTTTATAGCCACAGAACAAAAGAAAGCCATCTATCAAGGCATTTTTCCAAATATCCAAATATGGTGGGAACGTCACATTGATGTGTTACAGAAAAGCTGGGGAAACTGTGACATTCTTAGCTTGGGTGTTGGTGAAATCTAGGGGTCTGCTAGGAAAACCTTCCAAAGACTTTACCTGACAGTCAAAAGGGTATTAGGTCAGACATAGAGGTGGGTGATGAATTTTGTTGATTAAGGAAAATAAAGACAGCTCAAGGTAATTTGGGTGTGCATCTACAACATCCAACTCCCTTGCCCATAATAAGGAAGTTCTAATCAGTCAATTGACCTTATAGAGTCTTCAACATAGGTGTTGCTTGTGTTTTTTTTTTTTTTGGAAGGTGGTCTCAGTTTATACTCATATACTCATGGTTCAACAAATAGTAGAGAACACCAGTTGTGTAGTGATACCACACAAGCTTTTGGAAATAAACTGATTGGTAAGAGCACAGCCTTTAGGGATTTTAAGCTCTGGAAACAAACATACGTGCAAATAACTCAAAAAAAAAAAAAAAAAAAAAAAGAAGACTGCTTAATAAGGAGTCACTGTAAGGGGTTCTGCCAAAAGAATGGCCCAAGGATACAGTTAGGCATAATGGCTATGAGGTGATCTGGGGCCTACCTGGCACACTTTGGATCCCACCCCATAGCATACTAGTTATTTAACAGGACTCCCACCTACACATGTGACCCAGAACGTAGCAAATAGCTTAGAGAGTCACTGGTACAAGGAATAAACGAGGGGATATTTGAAAAGCACTTAGAATATAAATTGTAACACGTTGGCATATAGTTTGTATCCTTAACGTGTCAAATTAATTCCGCCAGAGACTTGGGTGAAGGGATGCGTTAACTGAATCTTGACAGATAGGTGGGAATTTGTCATTGTTGATGAGTGAATTGATCAGCTTTCAGGGATGCCATGCCACACGGGGTGCTAAAGCATCACTTCACCATTAGAAGATGGTAAAATCGTAGTTATTAGAACTCCTCCCAGGGAGAGCATGGATTGAAGTTCTAAGGAATGCCGTGGAAAGTGGGTTGGAGTGGAGGAGGAAAACTCCCAAGGGCTGTGCTCATGGAACAACAGATGGTCACTAAGTGGCTTCCTGGGAGTCAGGTCTGCTTAACTGCCACATGGTTATCTGGATGAGCTTTTGCCCACAAAGCTTTCAGTCTTTTCCCTAGCTCAGTATTAATGTGACAGAGTGCCAATTACTAGATTGCCTTGAAGCAAGGTTATATGGTTTTCCCAAGCAGGGAAAAGCTTAAGCTTAGAGATTGGTGCAGGGTTGTCTTTGGTGCACTCATTCCATGTGGGTCAGAGGCACTTCTGAAAGAATAGTAGGAGAGGCTGGTGAGAAGTCAGATAGAACCCTGGCATGAAAGGCCCCAGATACATGTTAAAGAGTCCATGCATAATCTTCGAGGCAATAGATATGCACTCATGGACTATACATAGGGATGACATAAATATATTTGTAGTAAGTTGACTCTGTGTGGGGGAGTCCTGGAGACAGAAAAATACTATAGGGGTCCTTTGAAACAAACCAGAGTTCAGAGGATAAGAGCTCCAACTTAGGCGATGGTGGTGAGGAAGGAGACGGGTGAATGAAAGATAGTCACGGTGGGCTTTGGTGACCAAACAGAAGCAGGAGACAGTTATTCAATTGATATTGCTATTATTTATTCTGAACAGGTAAAAACTCACAAAAATGTTATCAGGCTCTACCAGCCTATGTTTGAATTGGTAAATCACATCAGAGCAATCTTGGCACATGGGTGTTCTAAGGGATGCAGATGCTGAGGAATTTAATCAACTATGGATGTTACCACTCATGAAGGTAACTGTTTATAACCCCAAACCCAGTTCTGCAGAAAGGAAATCTATGTGCACTTTTGACAAATATGCCCAGCTACATCCATCCTTGGTCACAGAAGACAGCCCAAACAAACAAGATATTGTCTACAAAACCCAATTCTTCTTTTCTTTTGGCTTTAATTACATTCAGTTTTATTCAGGTTTTTTTTTTTTTTTTCAAGGTAGGGTCTCACTCTAGCCCAGGCTGACCTGGAATTCACTATGTAGTCTCAGGATGGTCTTGAACTCATGGTGATCCTCCTACCTCTGCCTCCCGAGTGCTGGGATTAAAGGTGTGTGCCACCATGCCTGGCTCTATTCAGGTGTTTTTTTTAAAAGATTTTAAAAATTTTATTTACTTATTTATTAGAGACAGAGAGGGAGAAAGAGAGAGAGAATGGGTGCGCCAGGGCCTTTAGCCACTGCAAACAAACTCCAGATGCATGCACCATCATGTGCACCTGGCTTGCATGGGACCTGGAGAATCAAACCAGGGTTCTTAGGCTTCACAGGCATATGCCTTAACTGCTAAGCCATCTTTCCAGCCCTTATTCAGGATTTTATTTACATTATATCACCCTTGTGAGTTCTTTCTCTGGTCCTCTTCTCTGAAGAGAATCTGATGGAAGCCTGCCTATCCTTTTGAACTTTAAAACCTTTGGCTTTTCTATAGCTTAATTAAGGATCCTTTAGCCTTACCAGGTTATCTACATCTCTGTTCTATTCTAACTGGGCTCTGGGCCAGTTCTTGACTACTAACATATGCATTGGATTGTTCTTCACTCTAACTCCTCCCCACCACCTTTCTCTCAATATACAAAGGAAGATGGATGCTGTCATAAGCAGATCTTCACTGAGAGACTTTGCTCATGTATGTAAGTCACATAACTGCATATGCCACAGAAATTAGAGCAAACGTAAAACAATTAAAGCAAACACATATAATGCTGTAGCCAGAGCCTTTAAATAATGCCCAGCCTACAATTCTCCCGTGTGAAGAGGGGCTTTCTAGACACAGGCTGTGTGGTGGACCAGTATTGGACCACATCAAAGAAAGGTAACTCTTTCAAGTTGCTGCTACTCAAGAAAGAATTTCACAGGGCAAATTTGTAAAGGCAGAAAAAAAAATGCCTCAAGCAGATGTTATATTTCTGTACATTCTAGGAAAAGAAATATCTTCTTTTGGGTAAGAAGCAATAAATTTTATTTAAAGAGGAAGAGAGGAAAAAAATGGGAAAGCAAATGATGTTTATATAGTAGCAGGACTATGGGAGATGTGTTTATATCCATGGATAATATGTCATCCCATGTGAAACCTGTGATTCCCAGGGGTGAGCATGCTTACAACCACCAGCTGGCAGTTATTGTCATTTAAGGTAATATCTTTTGACACACTGTAGATGTCCATACCTTTTCTACTTACCCATACTTGTCTATGGCCATACCACCCTTAACTTGCCTCACTGTCTATTTACCCATACTGTATTGTCAGTTTGTCTTCTGTTCGAATAGTTAGTTAGTTTTTCTAAGACAAATCCACAGTTTGTAGCCTACTCTGGTCTTGAACTTATGGTTCTCTGGCCTCAACCTCCTGAGTGCTAAGATGGCAGCCATGTGCCATCATGCCCAGCTTCCCTTTAAATCTGTAAGAATTTTATATTTAAATCTAATCTTCAAAATGTGGCTTACTACACAGGGCAAATCCCTATTACAAATATCCACCTATGTAAGTTAGTTATTTGGAAATTGAACAGATTTGACAGAGTGGGATACAGAAATGGATTTAGAGGCTGGAGAGATTGCTCAGCAGTTAAGACACTTGCCATCAGAGCCTAACAACCTGAGTTTGGTTCCCCTGTACCCACCTAAATCCAGATGCACAAAGTGGCACATGCATCTGGAGTCCATTTGCAGTTGCCGGAGGCCCTGGAGCACCCATTCTCTGTCTTATATCTCTCTCTGCTTGAAAACAAATAAATAAAAATTTAAAAAAAAAAAAAAAAAAAAGAAATGGAGTTTAGATTCCAAAGCTAACTCCCTCCTATCTTCTCACATAGGGTCCTAAAACCAAAGTGCCAGTTGGGAGACAACAATGTACATGGGAAAGCAATGTATGTGGGATCTCCTCATATCCCTTCCTTCAACATGGCCCTTCTCCCGGTGCCACGTCTTAACACCTCCTGTTATGTCAGTCTAAGTCCATTCCGAAGACAAAGACCACATAGCAATTTGAAGACTGGAGATTTAATGTAAAACTTATGAAACCTGGGCTGGAGAGATGGCTCAGCAGTTAAGTGCACTTCCTGTGAAACATGAGAGCCCCTGAGTTAGAATCTCTACTACTCACATTAAACAGCTGGGCCTGGCCACCAGTGCCTGTAACCCAAGTCCCCCAGGGGAGCAGAGACCTGGGAACGCTGGAGCTTGTGGACAACACATTAAGCTTCTGGACCAGTAACATTCTCAGGTTCAGACAAGAATGGAAAGAAGAATGATGGAGTAAGACACTCTGTATTCTGCTTGGGACACTTCAGGTAAGCACACCCTGCCACGGACCAGGGAATGGGGCACAGCGTGGACATACACACACACACACACACAAACACACACACACACATCATACACACACACACACACACACACACACAAAGCAAATTATGAAGCTATGATAGAAGGAGATCTTGATGGGATCTTCTTGACCTGAAAGGTAGGACCCAGAAAGGAAAAATGGGAAGTTGTATCCTTTCCCTTGTGTATGGTTCACACTTGCAATGAAAAGGGCTGCTTGCAGTCACTGGATGGTGGAGAAGTGCTCTGAATTCCTGAGGCCTGAGCTGGTCCAACCAGAGGGAAAACAGAGAGCAAGCTTCTTAGAGCACAGGCAAGTTGAAGGATGTATTAGAGGAATGTATGTGAGCCAAGGCTGGTGTGCACGTGGACAGAATCAGTGCTACTCTGGGCAGGAGCCAGAGGGGGAGGAAAACTGCAGAAGACAGTTACTGGAACCAGACCAGGCCTGCAAGCTCATCAAGGGTTTGTGCTCCTGGGCAGAGGCCCCGGAGTGGGGCAGTGGGGGATTTCCTTCAGCAGTGGGCAATGGCTCTCCCAGACTCTTCTACCCCCAAAGCTCCCACCAGGCTCTGTATGAAGGAGAAATGCTTTGAGTCAGCCAGTCCTTGAACACAGTACATGTGCAGAGGGAGGGATTTGGAGCTATAAACTGATCACTGTTCACTTCTAATCATGGCAAGACAATCAGACCTTGCCAATCGCATTCTCCAACAACCGGCTTTCCTGCATATTCGTATAATAGTCCTCTTCCTCAGTGAAAGTAATTCCAGAAAAAGCAAAGAAGCCTAAACAGCGTTTTCATATTAATTGTGAATGACTGGTCACAATTCATCATCCCAAGATGGGTATGGAGTTTTTTTTTTTTAATTGCCAGTGATGAGCATAATACCTGGCCTGTAGTGGGGTTCACAAAATGCTTGTCAGTGAATGAATCTCGGTCATATTTACATGGACAAGTTCTGACCAACAGTAGTCACCAGTAAGTGGTACAACTTTAGAAAGTGAAAGTAAATGAAACTAGAAAGGATCACGACATGGAGAATACATAAGAGGAATGATTTTGGAATAGTGAATAGATAAATTGTTTCACTGATGCCTGGAGCTTGAGTGGTGATATTTGGATCAATTCCCAGTCTTGCCTGTGCTATCATAGCTTCTTCCATTTTTTTTTAAATTACAGATTCCATAGACTTTCTGAATTACTTCACTGAGTGTTTCTGAATATAGAGAGGCTCTATATGGAAGGATGCTCTGTCTTGGATTAACAAGCGGGAACACTGGGGACTACAGTCTTGATTAGGGCTAATTTTAGTTAGGGAGTTGTCTTTATTAACAAAATGTGAATAAGTACCTTCTGAGGGTGTGTGAAAATATGTTTGACATCTTTTTCACTTTTTTTTCTTTACTAACTAAATACAATTCACATTCTGTTATTGCCAGGGAATCAGCAAGACTCAAGTTTATTTTCTATTTGTTTGTCTATTTATTAATTTATTTATAATAGTCCACCTAGTTCAAAAAATGACTTAAGGGCTGGAGAGATGGGTTAGTGGTTAAGCGCTTGCCTGTGAAGCCTAAGGACCCTGGTTCAAGGCTTGATTCCCCAGTACCCATGTAAGCCAATGCACAAGGTGGGGCATGCATCTGGAGTTCGTTTGCAGTGGATGGAGGCCCTGGTGTGCCCATTCTCTCTTTCTCTCTGCCACTTTCTCTCTTTGTCTATCGCTCTCAAATAAATAAATAAAAATCAACAAAAAATTTTTTAAATGACTTAAGTGCTGAGCATGGTGGGGCACGCCTTTAATCACAGCACTCGGGAGGCAGAGGTAGGAAGATGGCCATGAGTTCGAGGCCACCCTGAGACTACATAGTGAATTCCAGGTCAGCCTGGGCTAGAGTGAGACCCTACCTCGAAAAGCCAAAATAAATAAATAAAGCAAAATAATTGAAATACATAAAAGATTAATATAAAGGCCCAAAAATGTACACTAGAAATTATTGACTGCTTAGAACACTGGTTCAGTTAGAGAAAAATTACTAGCTAGATTTCTAGATTCAGACTCTTGCTTGAGCATATGATTACTGGGTGACCTTGGTAACCCCCTTTCTAGTCTTTGATTTCTCTTTTATAAATTAGAGGTGACATTAACATGTTTCCATGATGCCTGAAATAACTTTAGCCTGTTGCGAGTGTTTTTGTGAATGTCCTATTCATCTGAGTTGTTACTAGCAAGGGGAACTGTCTCCATATACCTTTTCTACCAAATCTGTGGACAATAAAATTGGCATATAATTATGAGAGGTTTGACCCAATTTCTCCTCAACAATAGTAACAATCCAATGGTTCCAAGGTAGGCTTATAGGGTCCCTATGTGTAGTGTCCAAATGCTGTCAAAGGAAAATTCCTGGTTCAACTCTTGGCTGAGTCTCAATAATATAGGATATGGAAGATCTAAAGTAGCCTAGACATTTTTATGGGCAAGTGTTACCAATTGGTTCTGGCAGCCATTAAAAAAATACAGAAGGTCAATTTAACTACAAAATATATCTTGTGGTATATTTTGTAGTTATTTAAATTTTAGTATTGAAATTTTATACCCATAATTATTATTATTATTATTATTATTATTATTATTCAGAATGTCTATCCGCAAAAGAACTTTTTAGGTGCTGTTTCTGTTTATGAGACAGGGTTTCCCTAGGTATCCCAAGCTGACCTTGACCTATCCATCTTCCTGTCCCCTGAGTGCTAAAATTATAGGATGCACCATCATACTTGGATAGAACTTTTCATTTAGCATTGACTGTGTGATTAACCTATAGCTTCAAACAAAAAAAAGAAAGAAAGGAAACTTAAGAGCATCACTACTGAAGTACACCTTCAGTGAGGGATTCTAGCACATTTCTACAGCCTAGTGCCATGTGTGGATCAAAAGTAGATGCTGACTGGCTTCGTTAACTCTCTGGCTTCATTTCCTGAGAACTGCAGGAAAGCCACCCGGAGGAAGCCAGTGGTACCTGTCTGAGATGCACGTGGCTTTTCCTATTGTTCACTTGTGCAGGACAGACATGGCATATTTAACTAAATAGGAATGGCTCCTGAGATTCCATCTGTGCTCTCACCTCTTCATGCTTACCTTGGCCACTCTGCATCCACTCTTCCCACCAGTCACAATCTCAATGCCCAGGATGAATTTAGAATTGCTGCCCACCCCACACACATATGAAGAAAGTCACTGCTGTGCATCTATGTCCTGATCATTTCATATTCCACGTTTCTCAGACTCAGTCTTTTATTTTCTAACATTCTCCTTGCAACAAAACTGACTTGGGCAATTGAATCCAGCAACTTCACGTTGGTTCAGGATATACCCCTTTGCCTTACAATTGCACCGTTTCCTGTCAGTCACTGCACTTGACTTTATTTTCTCCTTGAACATCTCTCAGTGGCATCCTCTAGCCCCATTCTTAGTCCTGCTACCATAGCTCAAGTGGCCTTCTTTATTCTTTTCCTTGATTATACTTAACAAGTCACTAGCTTCCAATCGGCCTCGTTTCTGTCACTCTTCAACCTGGAGAATTATTCTAAAACCCTGATTACAGCAATCCTCAAAGAGGTGATAAATTCTGTCCACCCTTTAGACTCACTTTAGAACTCACTTGCTTTAAGAAGGCCTGTCTGATTCTCTGTGCATTGCATTTGAAAAATGTGTATTGAGCATAGAGCTCTTTTTAAACACAGACGCAGAAGTTGTACATAGGAAGGCTGCAAGACCAAATCCTTTATATCCTAGACTTATTAAATAAAAAAAAAAAAAACAAAAAAAAAAACCCCAGAATTTACCTCAGAGCTAGTAAGAGTAATTGAACATCTTATAAAATAAACATCCTTGAAACCACAGGCAATCATGCCATTTTTCTAGCATTTCCTTCTAAGTCCATCTACTTTCCACTTAGACCCATTAAATCGTTTGCCACCATCTTCACAGCCCAATCTCTTGACCACTGGCAAATTGTTACCAGATTATTCTCTCTTCCTCCTTGCTTGCTTTCAGAATCCCAGTTTCTTGAGTGATTTTTCACGGTGTGATAAATCTCGATTTCAGGCCTGCTGCCTTGATTATATCCCTCTGTTTTTCCCCAACTCTGTCAGAGTGTCCCACTGTCTGCCGAATCAAATACAATCTGCTAATAATAACCTTCATAGTTTTCCATCACACTGGCTCGTTCCTTCAGCAGTGGTATGCCTCCTCGTAGCTCTTCTGTTCCCCCATACAAGCAGTCTACATTCTAAATAACAGCCTGGCATCTATCTCTACCACAGTCAGTTTTGGACTGACTTGCTCAGATACACACTTTTTTTTTCTTTTGCAACCTGCAGTTAACAGTCCCCATTTTTTAGTATCATGATACTAACTTGAGTACATTATCCATGCTGACCAAACGTTTTCCATCTTCTAAAACTTTTCTACATATGATGTGACCTATAGATTGTATAATCCCAAAGGAGGAGAAATGGTACTGTTTACATTGTGAATCACTAACAAATATTTACCGACTTAGTGATTAAATTGTGGGTTTGTAACTGTACCAAAAAAATTCCAAGTGGAGAAAAATAAGTGCGTATTTCTCGCTATGTGCTAACTGTCATCTAGAGATGGAATGAAAAATATGATTCAGTTCACATTACAAAGATTTTTTGAATATATTTTTGAAAACCCATAGAAACTACATTCCATGAAACCTAGTGGAAGGGAATGTAGAGCTGAGCCAGTGTCAGTGAATTAGGTGTGGACTTTGCCTAAATACATTCCCATGAAATATTTAAAGAGTTCTTTAGAGATCAGGAATATAAGGAAATCTTGTGTCTTTTTCAACACTGGTCACACCTGATTTATGACTAGCAGGGAACTTCAAATTGTAATATTTTATGGTGGGCTCTGGAAATTGTAAACAACTTTGGGTCATTTCTGACTATGATTCATGAAATAGTCGTTCCAAATTACAGCTTACATTTTGTATCAATTTAATGGTTTTCAAAATTTCAGTACATAGAATTCCCAGTGACTGCCTACAGATGTATTGTGGTGAGTAGAATTCTAAAGATTATCCTCTCCTGAAAAGATGCCTGTTCTCTGGCCCTCCAACCCAACACTAATGTAGTTCTATTGTTAGGGAGTTTTCAGATGTAATTAAGGATACTAATTAGTAATCCTTAAGAGAGTAACCTGGATTCTCCAGGTGGACTCAATGTAATCATATGAGCCTTTAAAGTAGAAAAGCAGAAGAGGGTTTGAGCCAGGCAGGGATGCAAGTAACAGAAACTAGACATTCCCGATGTGAGGACTGTGCACGCAGTTCCTGCCTCTGAGAAAGAGATGGATGCACAAGGACACAGGGAGGTTGCGAAAGTGCTACGATTCTCAGCTGACAGCCACCGAGAAAATGGAAATCCCCAAAGAGCTGGTCTGCTTACTACCTGAGTGTGGAAGCAGATTTTTTTTTTCCAGAATCTTCCAGTCAGTCACCATTTTGAGCCTGGTCCTGTGAACCCTCTGGTAGAGCAGCCAAGTCAGTAGAGAGCTTGGACACAGTAAACGGGTGTCACTTTAATGCTAATGTGTGGTGACTGGTTACACGAAGGCTATTTGACCCTTTTTTGGCTGGAGAGACCTTAGCATTAGCTAATGGGGATGGTCCTTTGAAGCATCAAAGAGCGATTTATGAGGCTCTATGGACCACCTGTATGTTATTAGCTTTGCTTTAATATTATAGATATGATCTATTATATATTCCATATATATTATATATGGAACAAAATTTAACTTACAATTCCAGGAAATTTTCATTCTTTTTAAACCTCCAACAGCTGAACATGTTTGATCTGTGTCCATATTAGATAGCTGGTTTGATCTGGTTAGAAATATTTTGGGGACGAATATTTTTCACGCACAACTTGGAAGTTAATTCTCTTGCCTTCTGGCTTCTAGTGTTATTGAAACTCCTTTTACCATTTAACTTTAACTTTTCTCTAAAAGCTGATAGAATATTCCCAGTTCTTGTGTCTTGATATTTCATGATTATATGACTTGATAATAGGTCTTTTTAAGTTGTTCTTTTTCTTTTGGTGTGGCCATGCTGTGTGTCCGTCTGATCCATAAGTTCGTGACTTTATGTTCTGGGAAACTTTCCTAAATTATTTCTTTGATAAGTTCTTCCTTTTTTTTTTTTTGTTGTTCTTTGTATAACTCCTATTATTCAAAGGTTGGAACACCTTGGCAGATACTGTTAAATTCATATCTTTATTATCTTTAAGTACTATCTCCACATCCTAATTTTATGGAGATTTCTCCACATTATAGTCACCCCTTTATCAATTTTATTTTTATAATTATATGGCATCATGTTTGACATTTCTCATGGCATTTGTGTGTGTGTGTGTGTGTGTGTGTGTGTGTAATGATTTCTGTGTCACTCTCTGTGTGCATGTATGTATTGGTCTCTCTCATCTTTTTCTCATTTGATAACATTTTTCTCTTTTCTTCTTGGCTATCATAATTTTAGGTTTTTTGTTGTTGTTGTTGTTGTTTCTCCTGCTAGGTATTATCAAGATTCCTCTTTTGTGGTTTTGGGGTGGGGCTCTGCTTTGCACAAGAAGTGTACCTCAAATGCAAGCTAAATTTTGACACCAGTAAGAGAGAGTTCAGACAACACACATGGATGCAGGCTTGCTTGAGGGAAGTTGTGGGTCCTCGCTATTCCTGGGGGTCATTGGTCACCGACATCCCAGGTCCAGGAGGAGCTGAGGGGAGCAGTGTCTTGGAGCGCGTGAGTGCAGTGGGCAATGAACAAGTGGGTCTGATGGATAGCACACTCTCGTTTATTCAAAAGGGAAGTGGGTTTATAAACACTTGAGAAAGGTGAAGAAGGCACATAAAAATCATAAGGTGATTGGATACATAGGTTTATGGGTTGCTATCTAATTGGTTTGGTGTTGGAACAGCACAAGTTGTGAGGAGAAGCTTCAAGGGAGATAACAGAAGTTGTGGGAAAAGCTACGTGACTTCAGCCACATATTGGATGGCTACAGCTGCAGGGAGACTGTTTACTACCATATAAGGGTCTCTTGGGCAGCTGGCCACAAGGTCAGGAACTGTGTGTGTGGGGGGGGGGTGCAAAACCTTAAACTATGGAAATGCTCAGGTGCTTTGGGACAGGGGAGAGGGCCCACTGGTTCCACCTCCTCTGGGTGAAGATGAGGTTATACTACAATCTTGAGAAAAAGGAGGGCCAGTTCTGTCGCCAGAGTGGGTTCCTGCTGATAAGGCTGGCTGCAACCCCCACAGCCCACGGTCCCTGGCCAGGTCCAACAGCCCAGGCCAGCTTCCTCACAGTCCAGCCTGTGTTTGGCAATGCCCACCAGGAAGCTTCACCCACGGATGTACTGTTTGCAATGAGCACTCAGGTGGTGAGGTGTGAGTGTACTTCAGGTCTGAACCTATTAAACAGGACCATGTTTAGATTATATCGAGTAAATGTATATCCTAGTGACAAAGTAAACCGGGGCCCGCATGTGGCATGGAGTAGTTGACTCTTGTGTTCATCAAGGCAAATGTCTTGACAAACCTTGGCTCCGAGACTTGGACATGCCCTGAGATTTCTCTGTTTAGAGTCTGTCTCTGGCCTTTTCCTCAACCTTGTTATTTTCAAAGCCTAAATCCTCGGCTTTCCTGTAGATTCTGTGAGCTCTTGAATATCCTTTTAATCATTTCATTTTGCTCAAGTTATCCAGAAGTGATCAAATTTATTGCTGTTTTCTGCTATATTACACTTTCTCCCTACCTTTACAAATGATTTTGGAGGCAATTTGGCCCTGTGAGAAGCACTAGACTGGAAGTGAAGAGATCAGATTCTGCCCTTGGCTCACCATTTAATTATAGGCAATGCTGTTTCTGGGGGAGAAACCCCTAAAGAACAAAATTGTTAAAATTCTGCCTAAATATACCTTCTTAGTTTCTTACAGGCTGGGATAATCGGGCTGCTGGGAGCACTAAATGCGAAGAGAGAAATTCCGCTAAATTAAACCCAACAAACATTTATTTAAGGGCAATTTAAAAACTATTTAGAAAGAAGAGATAGGAAAAGGAAAAGACTTTGGATGAAAACAGGATTGAAACGGGGGCCTTAGGAATGAGAACCAAAGCACAAAGAGGGTCTTACCACCTTAAAGTTTGTCCTGTGGATGCCAGAAACTATATGGTCTGGGAGACTTATTTCCCTAGAGGCCCTTTAAGTCACAGTTTGGGGAAGGGTGATTTGTAAAGGTAGGTTGGGTAAATTAAATACGTTTCTACTAAAATAAACAGCTATGATAAATTTCATAATATGAATTTTGCATGACTTTCCATGTAAAAGATGTGAGTTAGAGATATTTGGTCATTGTGGGAAAAGCTCAGAACATCAAGCAACGTCTCCTGGGGATATCTGGTTCCTGGACCCCATGATGGGAGAGGTTAAAAATGACCTTATGTGAACAACAAAGGGAAATAGCTTTGGGGTTTCCACAGTATGCATGGTTTACATACTTAACAGCTTGTGCTGATGGAGGAGAATGGACAAGATGACAGCAAGAGCAGGAAGGGTTGAATATTGCAATATAGCTCTGATTTTCAAAATGACATTTCACACGTGTCATCTTGGCTTCAGCTACATTTTTTTTTTTTTCCATTTTGCCTGCTTTGGGGTGTTTAGTTGTTTTTAAGATATCTGAATGCTTTTTTTTTTTTTTTTTCGAGGTAGGGTCTCACTCTGGCCCAGGCTGACCTGGAATTCACTGTGTAGTCTCAGGCTAGCCTCAAACTCACAGTGATCCTCCTACCTCTGCCTCCCGAGAGTGCTAGATTAAAGGTGTGCACCACCATGCCTGGCTAGATGCTTTAGTTTTAATTAAGAAATTCAGTCGTTTGTATTGGTAAGAAACGCATATTCCAGTGAAATCACTCAATCACAATGAAGTGTTCAAGCTAATTATTTCTCCTCATAGCTCCAATTTGCCAGTTGGTAAGGGGTGGGGTGTTGATCTGACAATGTGGATTTTCACTTGTCTATGTTTCTAAACTCTTCATCAGCTGATTTTCTTGGACTTTTTATGTTATTTTTTCCTTCAAGGTTTTGTCTGTTTGTGTTTGTTTTGCTGTTTTCGTTTTTCAAAGTAGTGTTTCGCTCTAGCCCAGGCTGACCTGGAATTCACTCTGTAGTCTCAGGCTGGCCTCAAACTCACAGTGATCCTCCTACCTCAGCCTCCCAAGTACTGGGTTTAAAGGTATATGGCATCACACCTGGCTCCTTTAAGTTTATTTTTTATTTTTTTATTCCATTTTTTTTATTTGAGAGAGAATTTTTGTGCCAGGGCATCTGCCACTGTGATTGAACTCCAGATGTTTGCTCTACCTTGTGGGCATGTGCAACCTTGCACTTGCTTCACCTTTGTGCATCTGGCTTACTTGGGATCTGGAGAGTTGAACATGTCCTTAGGCATTGCAGGCAAACACCTAAACCACTAAGCAATCTCTCCTGCCCTCCTCCAAGTTTTTTTTTTTAAGTTTTAAAATATAATTTATATAATTTCATAATATAATTTTTATAATATTTGTGAGAAAGAGGCAGAGAGAGAGATAAAGAAAGAGAGTGGGCATGCCAGGGCCTCCAGCAACTGCAAACAAACTCCAGATACATGGGCCCCTTTGTGCATCTGGCTTACATGGAGCCTGGAGAGTCAAACTGGGATCCTTTGACTTTGTATACAAATGCCTTAACCACTAAGCCATCTCTTCAGCTCTCCTCCAAGTTTTAAATGACATAAACCACTGGTATTGGGGGTTGGGAGATGGATCCATAGTTAAGAGTGCTTCCCATGCAAACTTACGGGTCTGAATAAACTTCTCAGTTCAATTCCCCACCACCTACATAAACAGCTGGGTGTGACCATGCAGATACGCAACCCTGGTCCTGTGAGAAGCAGAGGCCGGACAATCACTGGTGCGGGCAAGAACTGCAAGCTCCAGAACCAATGATAGTGTCCGTCTGAAGGAAACATATGAGTAAACAATGGAGGAGGGATCTCTGATGATCTCCTCTGGCCTCAGCATGTACATGGGTGCTGTGTGTGCACATACATGTGCATAATCCACACACACATACAGACAATCCATCACACATACTATACATGAACATGCCAAAAAAAATATTGGTATTGAATCATGTTGGAATATGTTCTATTTAGTTATAGTATATTTTTGTTTATTTTTATTTATTTATTTACTTTAGAGCAACAGATAGAGAGAGAAAGAGGCAGAAAGAAAGAGAATGGACTCACCAGGACCTCCAGCCACTGCAAAAGAACTCCAGATGCCTGCGTCACCTTGTGCATCTGGCTTAAGTGGGTTCTGGGGAATCAAGCCTTGAACCAGGATCCTTAGGCTTCATAGGCAAGCACTTAACCACTAAGCCATCTCTCCAGCCCTAGTTATAGTATATTTTTGATAGGTGATTTTGTATTTAATTTCCAAAAACTTTATTTTGAAATTGTGTCTATATTTATAACTTGAATTTTCTATAATTTTTGGAGGTTTTACTTTCAGGATGAATTAGTTTTATTATATTTATTATTTATTTTATTCATTTATTAGAGAGAGAGAGAGAGAGAGTGTGTGTGTGTGTGTGTGTGTGTGTGTGTGTGTGTGTTTGTGTGTGTGAATGGGCATGCCAGGGTCTCTAGCTACTGCAAACAAACTCCAGATGCATGTGCTACCTTGTGGATCTGGCTTACATGGATTCTGGGGAGTCAAACCTAGGTCCTTAGGTTTCATAGGCAAGTACCTTAACCACTAAGCTCTCAGGAAGAATTATAAAGCTGTCTTTTTTCATAGAGATGCTTATTACAAAGGGATGACAGGCAAAGACATCCCCTGTAAGATGCAAATGCATTTAAATACCTCTCATACGTTTAGAACACAGTGCACATGGAGTGTCAGCCATCTCCTCTCCCAACCTGTGGACAATTGGGAACCACAGCTGCCACACCACCCAGCCTTGTGAGTCTTATACTGTGGATCGCTAGCCTGGAAACAGCACATTTCAAAGAACAGTTCCTGCTGGCTGAGCTTTGCATTCACAAAATTGTCATGTTGACAAACTGAAACATCTGGGCTGAGGAGATGGCTAAGTGGTTCAGGGGATGCTCATAAAGCCTGACGGCCAGGATTCAACTCCCCAGGACCCATGTAAGGGCAAATGCACAAAGTGGCGCATGCATCTGGAGTTCACGTGCGGTGGTGGGAGTTCCTGTTGTGCCCACACTCATTATCTCTCTTTCTCAAATGAGTAAACAAACAAACAAAAAAACCTTTAAAATGAGAAAACCAAAAAAATCCCATGGGACATACCCACTTTCATCACACTAAACCAGCAGCCCTCTGCCTGAGCCTTATCAGTAGGGCACTGATCCCATTCATGAAGATTCTTCTTTTTTTAAAAAAAAATTTATTTTATTATTTATTAGAGAGAGAGAGAGAGAGAGAGAGAGAGAGAGAGAGAGAGAGAGTAAGAATGGGCACGTCAGGGCCTCTAGCTACTGCAAACGATCTCCAGATGCATGCGCCACCATGTGCATCTGGCTTATGTGGGACCTGGAGAATTGAACAGGGGTCATTAAACTTCACAGGCAGGAGCCTTAACTGTTAAGCTATCTCTCCAGGCCCATGGGGATTCTTCTGCCTCATGCCTTCACCACTTCCCACCCTCCCAATACCATTATACTGGGGAGTTTCATCACGTACGCTTGTGGAAGAGGGTCATAACTATATTCTTCGTTCCCCACCCTCTTTTGTTGTTCCTGGTATCTTAGAGTCTGTTTCCTCCAGATTTATTTCTCCATTAAAATGAATTTCAGTTTCTTCTTTTCCTGGCGAGGGTGGGGAGAAGGGGTTGGGCATGCCTGATTGAACATGGAGAGGCGGCACCTGGCATCTGGTCATCCTCTGTACTTTCATATAATTCTCCCTTTCAGCTGACAGAGAACATCTTTATCTCTTGTAATTCCTGGCTTTTCTATTTCTTGCACTTTTCCAGGCTCCTGTGGGGTGTGCTGGCACAATTCTCATGGAGATTCCACCCTGTGAATTGTTAGGTTATGACTGCCTCCATCTTACTAAGTCGTTGGCTTTTCATCTTCCACATGATATCTTTATTTATGCTTCTCTTCCCTTGTTCTCTTGGTTCCTGTATTTTTATAGCGTTTTATTCCTATAATGGTCATTTTATTGAGTTTCTGTGAGGGAGAAGATATGAAAGTATGTGGTCCGGACATATTTCAAAGTAAGCGTGTGTTAGCTTTCTGTCTCTGAGCAACTGCTTTGACACCACCAGGTTTTCCTCTAGATCTTAGTTTTATGACTTGTAAATTATTGTTTACCATTTCTTGTCTCTATGTGGGCAAAATTTTACCTTCTTAGTAAGTCAGTGGATTGATTGTGAGAATCCAGCCAAGGAAATGGCAACCTGAATACCCATCGTGCAGTAACTAAATGCATCTCATGTCAGCCATCAACAGACGCCAAGAAGCCGCTTTTGTACAAAGCGGTGACTCCTCACTTGGGTCCACAGGGGAACTAAACGCAGGATGACAGTCTGACGCCCCTGCCTTCATTCTGTGTCCCGACTGTCTCCTTACTTGTGCTAAAAGGTCAGAGATGCCATTGTTCTTAATCTTCCTTCTTGAGTCACCTGGGGTTCCAGGAAGAGCAAAATTTTGTAAGACAGATAGACCATCTTCCCGGATGAACACGGTTATCCACGAGGGGAAGCTGTACCCAGCTATGAACAGATGAACAGTTTAACAAGGTACTGGGCCACCTGGCAGGGCAAAGCTGGGCTAAGACAGGGATGGGTCAATGATGGGCAGGACCACGTCCTCATGAGGATGACTTAATTATGTGTAACTCTTGTGCTCTACTTAAACCTAAACCTCATGTTGTTGCCCTGAATATAAACTTTGAGTCACTGGACTTTTTGAGGTGCTCCTTCCCCAGAAGTGGCCACCTTCAGTATTTCCTCTCTCTTTTAAAACTATTACTTGTCTCTTTAATTAGCAATCAGGACTGGGTATCCAAGCCTAGCTTGTTAGAACTATCAGGGCTTCCTAGGCTGTGACCCCAAGACTTGCAGTGACAAAGCTAGTTTCACTGCATCTTTGATAGGCTTATACCATGTCTCACTCTTTGTTCCAACTAAACTTGAACCATTCCTTTTATCAACAAATGCTAAGCCTGGGAATTGGGAACCCTTCAATTTGAACTTGGAAATCCATATTTTAATAAAATCACTTTTGAATCAAATGGACAGGGTGAGGTTTTCTTAGCAGCAAGGAAGGGAACATTCTTGCATGTAAAACATTTATATTTCAGCAACACACATAGTTCAGGACCCACATATGTAACAGCTACCAGCTTTTGCAGTGTATGTGTTACGACAGAGCTTAGTCTGTTATAATCAATTTGGTAATTAGAGGAAATCTCCTTGGAAGACAATAGGCCTGACATTCATTAAAACAGCTCATAGCAATATGTCTTCTTAAGAATTCACACAACGGCTGAGTGTGTTTTTTTTCTATTCCTTCAATAAAGGGCCCTCAATTTGAGATTTACAGTTGAGTCTCCAGAGATTTCAAAGAGTATGTTGAAAAAGTATTACAAATGAATAATGGAGCAAATATCTAAATGAACTTCTGTGACCAGCATCAGAGTTTAACGTCATTTCTGAAGTGTGGAGAGGCTAAGAATTTTTGGCATATATATATGACTATATGACGTATATGTAGGTGTACATGTGTGTGTAGGCCAAAGGTTGATGTCAGGTGTTTTCTTCTATCTCTTTCTGCCTTTATTAGCTGAGGCAGGGTTTCTCTTTTGAACTCAGAACTCACTGATCTTGTCAGCCTGCTTGTTCCTGCCTCCTGAACACTGAACTGACACGCTAGCCTTCACAACCACCTGACATTTGTGTGGAGACTGGGGATCTGAACCCTGGTCCTCATGCTTGTGTGCATTTGCTTTATCCAGTTACTATCTCCCGAGCCCCTAGGGAGTGTTTTATAAATACAAGTCTAACAAAATTTCCACTCACTTCAGTCGTCTTTAATCTTACATCACTTTTAATAGCATATGCTGTGGAAATATCTTGGCTCTATATTTATTCCACAAATAAATTGAGATCATTAAATATGTTTGTAAAACATCCAGGCTATTTTATCTTTGAGGTATTTTCTTTCTTAAAATATAATTTAAAATTCAGCATCTCTTCACAAAACAATTTTGTGGTTAGACTCTAGTTACATTGGTCTTACAAGGCTCAGGCAATTAATAAATTGTCTCATTATCTCATGACTTTGCACACATAGATCTGCATTACTCTAAATCTAAGTGTTGAGGTCTCATATGAAACATTGGCAGGACAGTGGATGAAACAATGTAAGCAGGTTGTTGAACTCAGTACCCAGGAAGCAGTGATGTTATTATTTCTCCAATTAATGTGATTTTATAAGAACTAATTTATCTTAGAAATATACATTACTAATAGAATCTGAACAACATTCTACTCCTATTAAAGAAAATGGGAAGAGATCCTTAGAGGTATAGAACAATTTAATCAAAATACTTTGGGAATTCTGTTATCATTTCAGGGATAAAATAGGTTAGGGCAATTTCATGTCCTATACAATTTTCTTTTTATTACTCAGCAATGTATGCATAGCATTATAAAGTTACCAATGTAAAATGATTTTAATGTCATTCATTATTTACTTTTCAGAGACATAAAACATATATAATAAGAATCTTGCAGTTTTATTGGCTAATAGATATTTAAAGAGATTAACAAATTATGTTCTGCTAGATGACTTGGCAGGACTGTTGGGAAAAAATTTTTATGCATCATAAAATTTTCAGTCAAGAATATGTTAAAGTTTATTTCTATCAGTTTTTATACATTTCCTCATCAGATAAGTAACTTCTCTTTTAGTTCTTGCCTTGTGCTATAAATAATAGGAAACTTGGATTAAAAGATGAAAAACAGAAATTATTTTCTCATGTAAGAACAGCTATGATGATACAGTTTTAGCATTGGTCAATTTTTCAAATTTTCTCTGCCCCAATCTAAATCTCTTTTGATAAGAAGGAGAGAACTGCTTATTAGACATTCCATATATATATATTTGAGAGAGAGACACAAAGAGGCAAAAATATATATAGAGAGAAAATGGGCACACCAGGGCCTGTAGTCACTGCAAACGAACTCAAGATACGTGTTCTACATTGTGCATATGGCTTTACGTGGGTCTGAACCTGGGTCTTTTGGCTTTGCAGGCAAGTACCTTAACTGCTATGTCATCTCTCCAGCCCCTAAACATTTCTTATAGAGCACTGACCTGTTTTTCAAAGTCATGAATCTGGAACATACCCATGCCTAAATTAATCAGAAGACAAACCATGTGATTACCATGATTGTATTAAACTAATAAACATTTCCTACCTTGATCTTTGTAGAGATTCATGGCCTGCAGGGATATCTAATGCTTTGAGAATGTGGCTCTCTTTGGAAGGAAGAGAGGCGCCTTGGAACCTGCAATGGTATCACATACCTACCTCATGATAAGCCTTCTGCATTTGGGTCTTTATAGTCGTCCAGTTCCTCTCATTTCTCACAGTATCCAGCCTCCCTTCCCAGTATCATTGACTGATCTCACATGCCTTCCTTGCCCTGTTTTCACTTCCTACTCTACACTTTCCTCCCAGAAGCAAAATAAACTAACCTTGCTTCTTACCCATGTAAAATGCTTCTTACCCATCATGAGTTTTAGCCTTGGTATATCTCTCCCTTTCTATTTTCACAATATCTCTAGATGTTTTCCCAAAAGAAAACAAAAGGCTTGCTAAATATATACTTAGGGTGAACTGGTGCTTCATTCACTTTTTAAAGATTCTTTAATAGTGAGCTAACCCAAAAACACTATGAGAAATTGCCTTAGAAAATTTCGTTAGAGATCTTACAACTTTATCAAACATCTTCAGAAGAACAGAACCAATAGTACACACAAAAATACACATACCCCTCTGCACATGCACACACATGTGTACACACTTACATCTTTAATTATAAGGAACTAACTCGCATATTCATGAAGACCATCAACTCCTGTCCATCAAGTTGGCAAGGGAGAGACCCAGGAAAGTTGATGCCCACTTTCATTCCAGTTCTGAAGGTCTGAGGACTAAGGGAGCTGATGGTCTGCTCCAGTCCAAAGGCTAACAAGAAAAGCCGACATTTCACTTTGAACCTGAAGGCAGGCAAAAGTTCATGTCCCATTTCAAAGATGACTGGCAGGAAGAATTCTCTCTTAAGAAGGAACAGGGGAGGCAATAGGCCTTTTTGTTCTTCTTAGACCCTCAACTTATTGGATGAGGCTACCTACTTCACAGAAGGGTAATCTACTTTACCAAATATGCAATCTAAGTGTGAACTTCACCCAAAGTCACTCTGACAGAAACACTCGGTTTGCCCAAATAGCTGGTTCCGCTGGGGCTCAGGCAAGTTGATACCTAAAAGCAACCATCACCACCATTGGTTGGTAATAGGGCTCAGAGAACCAAAAGGAAAAAAAAAAAAAATTAAGATCCCTAATCTTGTTATTTCAGTTTCAGTATTGCTGATTATTTCCTTGTTCTTGGCTGGGATTGCTGGAAGCATAGAAAGCAAGCCAATTGGCCTACCTGACTCTACTTCCCCTCAGCTTCCACCACCAGCTGATCTACTTACGTGCAATCGTCTCTGAGAGATGCCTTTTCTGATTTCCTAGATTAGGTCAACCTGTGATCATTCATTCTACGAACTTCACAGGCATATCACTACCGTACCCACCATGGTTATATGTGAATTCATTCTAAAGTTCACTTCAGAACTTAATCAAATAATCAAAGTCTGGAATTATGTCTGGTGTGTTTACCTCTTCAACACCCAGAATATGTAGTTCATGGGAAACATTCCCCCTGGGGTTTCTACAGAAAACAAAGACTTGTCTAAAGCAGATGAGCTGAAAGAGGTAAAGTGTCTGCCTGAAGAATGATGGTGCAAAGAATTGAAGGTGAAGGATAGAGATGAGCCAAATCTAGCATGTATTCATGAAGAAAAAGTCTCCACTGGGACGTGCAAGGCGAAGTTCACTGGCGTCATGGCTATTTTTGTCCCATTAGGTGATGGAAGTTAATAGGTTCCTTAGATGTCAATGTGTGTGCACCATCCTGTTGGAAGTAAGGAATCTTAATCATAGAAGCTGGAAATGGAGAGTGGAGGGTGCATGTGCCTCTAGTAAGACTGAAGAAATAAAAAGAAATGTCTATGAGAACAAGATCAAGATTTATCAGAGTGGATTGGAAAAATGGCTTAGTGGTTAAGCACTTGCCTGTGAAGCCTAAGGACCCCAGTTCTAGGCTCCATTCCCCAGTACCCATGTAAGCCAGAGGTACAAGGTGGCTTATGCATCTGGAGTTTGTTTGCAGTGGCTGGAGGCCCTGGTGCACCCATTCTCTCTCTCTCTACTTCTTCTTTCTCTGTCTGCCTGTCTCTCTCAAATAAATAGATAAAAATAAAAAAATTTTAAAAAAGATTTATCAGAGCAAGAAGATTGAGTAGTTCAGTTAGAAAATGGTGGACCTGCTGGAAGAACCAGATACTTCAGAATTGGGAGAGGAAAGAGAAGGGAGGGAGGGAGAGAGGGAGGAAGCAAGAACAGAGATGCAACATTAGAAGCTGCAGAGGTCCAGGTATATTCTGAGGAGAAGCTGTGGAGAATGGAGGTCACTTTGGTGGTTGCCAAGACGAGAGCCATTGTCAAGACTGTTCCATAAGGGTTATGGTAGAGTTAGGTGGGGAGAAGGTGGGATAAGCTGCATCCTCACATCAGAGGCCCTAATCCAAGAGCACCAGCAACAGGGGTTCCAATTGTAAACGAGTCATGGAGAGAGCAGGGAGTGCACAGTGCCTCGTCAGTATTTTACAAATAGTGCTGTCAAGTTTTTTTTTTTTTTAAATAGTTTATTAACTTCTGGGAGCACACTCCTCTTTTTTTTTCTTTCCTTTTTTTCCTTCGAGGTAGGGTCTCACTCTAGCTGAGGCTGATCTGGAATTCACTATGTAGTCTCAGGGTGGCCTTGAACTCACAGTGATCCTCCTACGTCTGCTTCCCTAGTGTTGGGATTAAAGGTGTGCGCCACCACGCCTGGTTTGAGCATACTCTTTTCATACTTTTTCCACTCCTTGACAATTCTAAGTCTACCTAAGTGCCAGATGCTGTTCATCTTCTCATGTTCTTAATCTTTCCCACCCCAGGGAGTAAAAATACTATTTAATTTTATTTGTTTATTTACTTAATTTATTTATTTTACTGAAACCTATTCCTGCCAGCTTGCTAACCCACCCAGATAATGCACTTTGGGTTATTTTTTTTTAATTAATTAGAATTAGACTTGGCTGTACTTTTCAGTAACTCTCCTCCCAACAAAAGTAGTTTAAATCAGACTGAGAAATTGGCTCAGCAAATAAGAGAGCTTGAGGGCCTGAGAGGGTTGATTCCCTGAGTTCGATTCCCCCAGGACCCACGTCAACAGCTGGGTGTGGCCGTGTACAGTCTTATTTGAAAACAGTTGGTAAAATGGAAAGTGAACCATAATATAAAAATCAAGAGACTCTCATTAAGGAAAGTATTTTTAGAGGAGAAGAGATGAGCATGTCTGTAGACAGAAGGAAAGAGACACTCTGGAGACACTGGTGACAGCTCTTACAAAAGCACTTTCATGAACTGGTAAGACATGTTTCTTTTCAATTGTTATGTTGTATCTCAAATATATTTACCATTCTTGAAAAATTCCCTTAAATCCTAACAAACCAACCCAATACAGTTTCAGCTTCTAAACTGGTCTCTTCTCTCCCTGCAATTGATAAAACAATGTATTACAGGTTTTAGCCTCATGTTATTATGTATGAGGAATGTCCCCTATTCATTTTCAAACTAATTTCCTCTTTCATAAACTCAAATAACTGTAGAAAGGACGCACACTGAGCCACGGTGTCTGGAGGCGGTTTCTCACAGTGCCCCTGTTTCCGAGGCCTTTTATTTTACTTGTCCATCCTTTTGTTGTCACACAGGGGACAGGCCTGTCCTAGCACTTTTAAATCTCCTAACCTATTTTTAAGAGAGTCTCATGATAAGCAACTCAGATACTGGATCATAAGAGATGTTAATTAGTGTTACTTTAACATAGTCAAAGTTAATGTACCCTTAACAAAGCTATAGACCAGATGATAATTCTGGAATCTTCTGGGCCTTTATTTAGGTTTTTTTTTTTTTTTTAATAGATTCTTAAGATTCTAATACTCATGGTACTGTAGGGTTCTTTAAATTACTTTCTAAAAGCAAAGAAAGATATTCTTCCTCTTGTCTTTTCCTCAATGTGTTTCTTATTGTAAATGAAATTCTTTGTGTCTCTTTCTTTCTGAACCATTGATTCAAGCCCTTTTCTAAACTTTAAACTAAATAAAAAAAAATTGTCCTTGGGGAATTCAGTGAATGGTCTTTGAAGTAGCTTGGTAATTCTGTGTTTTGTGAAAGTAGAATTTATTCAAATAAAAATGGTTTGCTATTCTTTTATGGTGCTTCTGGAAAAGTTATTAGACTTCAAATGTGATGGGCCTATGCAGGAGCCTGCCCAAGGCCTGACTCTCCTCCGCATGGTCTTTCCGAAAGTGAATTACAGGAATAAATACTTTGTCAGTTTCTTCTTGGCTTCTCAGGTAGGACAAGCAGTTACTCTGAGCTAGTCTGGCTTTCACTGCAAGCTAAGATAAAGACAAAGTGAAGCTTTCAAGGATGCACTTACTGCTTTAAATACGAGCATTTAAACAATGAACTGTCCCAAAACTGTGATCAGATTGTAAGAAAGGCAGTTTACTGGAGATGAAAATTGTCCACATAGTTACTGGTGGAAGCAATAGAAAATAAAACAAATACATGGACCTATTCTGCAAAGTTTCCCTCTTTTCATGACTAGGAGATAGGACGTGCCTGAGGCCATTTAAAGGTGTAGCCCCTTTCATTCTGGTTTTTTTCTTTTTTTTTTTTTTTTTTTGAGGCCCAACAGACTGCCTTTTTTATATGAGAGAAAGTGAGAGAGAGAGAGAGAGAGAGAGAGAGAGAATGAGAGAGAGAATTGTCATGCCAGGGCCTCCAGTCACTGTAATCAAACTCCAGACTCACGCACCCCCTTGTGCACATGTGCGACCTTGCGTGCTTTGTGTGTGTCTGGATTACATGGGACCTGGAGAGCTGAACATGAGTCCTTGGGCTTTTCAGGCAACTGCCTTGACCACTAAGCCATCTCTCCAGCCCACCCCTTTCATTATGATTGGTAATGTTGGCCATATCTTATGCACTTGGATGTTTTCTTTTCCTCTTACTATTAGTGATTTTATTAGGTAGATTTACATTTGTTATTGTTTTCTGAAGACATAAAATGTTAGTTATCTGACGCTTTTCTGTAATAGATATGAATGAGAGTCTTGCTAGACATGATGATGCATGACTGTAATCCAAGAATTTAGGAGGCAAAAGCAGGAGGATTACAAGTGTTGTACAAAGAGCGGTCCAGGCTTAAAACAGTCGTTTATTATTAACTTCTGGGGGAACACTCCTTTCATACTCATTTTCCACTCCTTGACAGTTCCAAGTCTATCTATGTAAGTGCCCCACGCTGTTCATCTTCTCATGTTCTTAATCTCTCC
This sequence comes from Orientallactaga sibirica, assembly GCA_036365145.1. Taxonomy (NCBI): domain Eukaryota; kingdom Metazoa; phylum Chordata; class Mammalia; order Rodentia; family Dipodidae; genus Orientallactaga; species Orientallactaga sibirica. The sequence goes on from JAEOAD010000284.1 coordinate 837,469, forward strand.
TTTCCCAAGGATGAAAATACTTGCTGTATTTATTTATTTACTTATTATTCATTTATTATTATTATTATTATTATTATTATTATTATTATTATTATTTTACTATCCCTGCCAGCTTAGTAATCCAGGCAATGGTGCTTTGGGGTTTTTAATTAATTAGAATTAGATTTGGCTTAAATAGGACTGAAAAATTGACTGAGCAAGTAAGAGAGCTTGCCGGACAAACTTGAGGGCCTGAGAAGGCTGAGTGCGATTCCCCAGGCCAGGACCCACTTAAGCAGCTGGGTGTGTCCATGCACATCTTATTAGCCCCAGTCTCATAGGGAGTGCAAACTGGAGAACTGTCGGGCTTCAGTGGCCAGCCCATCTGAGCAAAACGTGACGGTTCTGCGATCAGGGAGGGATTCTGTCTCAAGGAAACAATGTGAAGGAGTGGTAGAGGCAGGCAGCTGATGTTGGACTCTGGCCTCTGGCATGCACGCACGCGCACGGACACACACACACACACACACACACACACACGGAGTTTAAATAAGATAGAAGTTTCTCTTTGGTTATAAAGACTATATTCAGCCATACAGGGCTGCTCTTACATCTCTGCTCCATGTCAGTGGTATGGACCCAGCTCCTTTCTTACTTGTTTCTCTGCTATGTGTTCCTTTCTAAAGATATTTCTTGCATAAACCATCTGTTCCATGTCCAGCTAGTATATATACATTTCCATCCAGCAGAAAAGGAGGAAGACACACTTCTTTTTAAGGGCACACATCATTTTACATGCAACTTAGTCACGTGGCCATGACTAGAGTGGTGGGAGGACCTGGGCTAAAAGCCTGAGATTGATTCTGGTAACCGTGTGGGATGAATATTAGATGTTGGAGGGTATTCAGTACTGTCTGACACGTGTGTTAAGCTTGTAGCAGTGGAACTAAGATGTACAGCTCCCATGAAGGAAGTCACAAGTGTTCAGGAAGAACACGATGCCTCTAAATCACCGTATTCTTGGCCCTGCACCGTTGCCATGTTTAAACCAGACTGATATTAGTCTCAGCCTGTTAGGGTCAGTAAATAGGCTCAACTGTCTTTTCATTTTCTCTTTACCTTATCCTGACTCCTGGGCCAAGAGTCTCAGATTTGTAGGACGACAGGCCCTCTCACACTTTGCCTCCGCTCCAGGATGGTACAGCCCCGCCCACCCTCACCACCAGGCCCTGTGGCTTTGCTTCAGTTCCCACCCTTCCTGTGCTGAAGCATTTACCCAAAGCACAAGGATTAAACTGTCCCTAAGCCATACCTGGGAGGTCTAGAGATCTTGTGGAGTATTGATATGGTCATCCGAATGGTGACGAGAAAGGCAGAAAGCAGCCCACATTCTCAGATCTGCGACGATGCATGTGTACAGGCTCACAACACTTCTATTAGTGATTTTACATTCAGTCTGTAGAGCATTTGCATCTTCTTCATTAACAAGATTTACATATCACACTAGGTGTGAGTAATGTGTGCTAAGGACATAATGAGCATATCAGTATAAAGTAATTTGTCTTACCATTAAATACTGAATTTTAACTGACCGATATTAGTAAATATTTCTATTTTTTTGTCCTTTGCAGAAGAATACAAACTAAAATTATTTTAGGCTGTTTGATCCATGGCCACTGTTTTTTCAGGAGATTCATTGCCTTAATTTGGACACATGAACACTTTAGGTTAAGTGTATTTTCCTTACACAAACAATGCTGTGAGACAATGAAAAAAATTAAAATTCTTTAAGCAAATCCTAAGGAAGCTGGAATTCACTGTTGTCATTTTTATTTTATTGCATATTATTGAAACATTTGCTTGTCTGGTTACAAGTATTAAATAGATCATTTATTAGCAGAAATAATGCCCAGAAAATGAAAAAAGGGAGGATGGGGCAGAGATTGTTTTTGGTTTAATAAAGTTAACATCTGTACACTCAATACAAGCACTATTTTTTTTTGTTGTTGTTGTTGTTAGAGGTTTTTTTCTCCCTGTAGGGACATGATGCCAAGCTTTTACTTTACCTTAACTCACACTGATGATTGGAACTGAAGAATGAGTCACGGCCACAGTGCTGCTGAAACTATAAACGGAATAGACCTTCTAAGGGAAAGCTGAGCCAAAGCAGTAACCAGCCATGTGGAATGCCGCTGCCATTGTGACTTCACTGTGTCCGCATAGCGGAGAAACATTACAATGCCTCTCTTTTCCAATGATTTGTTTGGGTTACTTTTTTTTCAGCTTCTCTAAATTTATTTTTTTTCTTTTATTTTTATTTATTTATTTATTTTTTTACTTTGGAGAGAGACACAGAGAGAGACAGACAGAGAGAGAGGGAGAGGGAGACAGATAGAAAATGGGTCTCCAGCAGTCTCTCAGCTGCTGTGAATGAAATACAGATGTATGCACCCCCCTTGTGGGCAAGTGCGGCATTGCGCCCTTGTGTCACTTTGCATCTGGCTAAACATGGGACCTGGAGATTGGAACCGAGTTCTTAGGCTTAGCAGGCAGGCGCCTTAACCGCTAAGCCATCTCTCCAGCCCTATAAATTTATTTTTATAATCTTGGCTCTCCTGGATTTACTTTTAGTGCTAGAGCTAGGTGTTGACAAGTATTTTCTAAATTTATTGAATGATGATAATGCATATAAAACAAACGATGCATACTTAAATTGCACAATTTGGTAAGTTTTGATATATACATACACCTGTCATTTAACATTCCCACAAAGAGGATAAAAAAAAAATCACTTCCAGTCACACCAAAATGCTTTCTGTACCCTTTGCCATCCGTACACTTTTCCCTTCACTTCTGCAGACATTTGGATTTTCTATTTAGGGACTATTAAAAATGAAGCTAGGCTGGCGAGATGGCTTAGTGGTTAAGGTGCTTGCCTGTGAAGCCTAAGGACTCATGTTTGACTTTCCAGGTCCCACATAAACCAGATGTACAGTGACACAAGCGTGCAAAGTCACACATGTGTACAAGAGGGTGCATGCTTCTGGAGTTTGATTGCAATGGCTGGTGGCCCTGGCACACCAATTCTCTCTCTCTCTCTCTCTCTCTCTCTCTCTCTGTGTGAGTGTGTATGTGTGTGTATGTGTGTGTGTGTGTGTGTGTGTGTATGTCTCATTCATGCATTTTAAAAAAAAAAGGCAGTCTGTTGGGCTTGCCTAAAAAAATGAAGCTGCTATGAACATTCATGTTCAGGTCTTTGTGTGTGGCTATAGGTTTTTATTTCTTTCAGTAAATATCTAGGAATGGAATGGATTGGGCCATATGGTAGGGGTACTTAACTTTTGAGACACAGGTGAATTTTTTCACAGGGTAGTTGTATCACTTTTCATGATTGATTGGCAGTGTGTGGTTTAGGCATGTTAGGGGAGACTTGATATCAATTCATGTATCTCTTGAAAATTCCTATACTGTCTTTTAAAAAAAGTTTATTATTTATTTACTTATTTATTTGAGAGAGGCAAATAGGGAGGGAGGGAGGGAGGAGAGAGAGAGAGAGAGAGAGAGAGAGAGAGAATGGGTACACCAGCCAATGCAAATGAACTCCAGATGCGTGCACCCCCTTGTGCAACTGGCTTACATGGATACTGGGGAATAGAACCTGAGTCCTTAGACTTTGCAGGCAAATGCCTTAACCGCTAAACCATCTCTCCAGCCCCCACTCCCGCACTGTCTTTTAAGAAGACTTTTTGTTCCTAAATATTTAGTCCATTTAAAAAATTCATTTGTCTTATTACTTTTAATCTTGATAGTGTCATTCATTCATTGAAAGATAGAGAAAAGCTTTTAATTTTGAGGAGGTCTCTTTTTTCAGAATTTTTTTTCATAGATTGTTAAATTTTTAACTTAAGTCACAGAACTCCTCTGTTTTCTGTAGAAGTTTCATACATATTTAGGTCCTAAGGACCTTGGATTAAAAGCCTGGTTCAATGGTGGCACTGTGGGTAGGTGGTGTAGGCTTCAGGAGGGTAGGTTTGTGTGTGTGTGTGTGTGTGTGTGTGTGTGTGTGTGTGTAGGGGGGTCCTTAGGTTATTGGAGGCGTGCCTTTGAGGGGTGCTCTGAGGTTTAGCTCATTGCTCAGACTATTCGACCTCTGGCTAGTGTTGAAATGAATAGCCGTGTTCTGCCTCATACTTGTAACCAGGTTACCCTGCCTCACCACAGGCCCAGGATAAAAGGTGCCAATCCATTGCGGACTGGGAACTGTAAAATTGTGCGCCCAAATAAACCATGACTCCAAAAGTGTCTGAGATATTTTGTTGTAGCACTGGATAACAAACCATCTTGGACCCAATTTAACTCATCCATGTACATTGTGAGAGATAAATGTCCATGTTAGTATTTTATATTTTTGGCTATCTGGATAATCCGCTTGTTCTGAAGTCATTCAATAAACTACTTTGCATTGTGTAGCATCATTAACAAAAAACAATTATTAACAGTCACTGTGTTTGATAATCTGTTTAACTGTTCAATATTTCCAGCTTGCCTTGGATGACTGGACCATGATTATAAGTTGTTTTTTTAAAAGATGTTTTTACTTACTTATTCATTTTAGAGAAGAGAGAGAGGAAGGGAGAGAAGAGAGAATAGAGTATGGGCACTCCAGAGCCTCTTGCCACTGCAAACAAGCTGTTGATACAAACGCCACTTTGTGTGCTGGGGAATTGAAATTGGGCCATTAGGCTTTTCAAGCAAGTGCCTCAACTGCTGAGCCATCTTTCCAGCCCAAAAGCTGTTAAGTAGAATTTATCTTTAGAACAGTTTTAGGTTTGCAGACAAATTGACCAGGGTGTACAGAGATTTCCCACGTATCTCCTACCCACAAGTATGTTTAGTCTACCTGTAAAACACTGAGTGTCATATATCAGGGCCTCATGGAGGTATTTGGAGGTAGGAGCCTAGGTCGAGTGATGGGAGCCCTCATCAGTGCGATTGGTACACGTAGAAAAAGGGATCTCAAAGGACTCCTGTTCACTGCAGAAGCAGCAGCCAAGAGCGGCCATCAGTGAACAAGAAGTGGGGCTCAGAGACCCTGAAGGAACCAGGAAGTGGGGCTCAGAGACACTGAATAAACCAGAAAGTGGGGGCATCTGTCAGAGCCGTCAGTTTGGACTTTCTAATAACTGGATGACGTCAGTGCTTTTTTTTTTGTTTTTTTGTTTTTGGATATGTGTATTTCTGTGAACAATTGACAAGCTGCCCCATCCTTTTGTATCCCTGCAGCTTCATGAGGTCACAAACACGTAGGAAAGTCAGTCTTCTAGTCATTTGTCATCTTGAGGAAGTGATTTCCTAGTTTAGTTTGCCAAAAATGATAGCGTGAGTGGATTTTTTTTCTTTTTGTTATTTTACATTATTTAATTTAAATTGCATTATTTAATTTTAAAGGTGCTTAAGCAATCTTTCATTCCTTATATAAACTCTATATGGTAATAAGGTTTTATATTTTGTATAGTGTTGGGTCCTATTTGTTAATATTTTATTTTATTTTTAGTTATTTATTAGAGAGAGAAAGAGAGGTGAGACAGAGAGAATGGGCACATCAGGGTCTCTAGCCACTGCAAACAAACTCCACAGATATGCATCACCATGTGCATCTGGCTTATGTGAATACTGGGGATTTGAACTTTGTTTCTAAGGCTTTGCAGGCAAGCACCTTAACTGCTAAGGTATCTCTCCACCCATACTTGCTAATATTTTATAAAGTATATTTGCATCTGTTTATGAGGGACATTGCTGAATAATTTTTTTGGTCCAGAAAATGGAATTGTCACTGTTTTTCCCTTTTGTGTAAGATTGGTTTTGTTTTCTGAATTTTAAAAATATTATTTATTTATTTATTTATTTATTTGAGAGTGAGAGTATGAGAGAAAGGGAGAGAGACAATGGGCATGCCAGGGTCTCCAGCCACTATAAATGAACTCCAGATGAATGCACCACTATGTGCATCTGGCTTATGTGGGTACTGGGAAATAGAACATGGATCCTTGGGCTTCACAGGCAAGTGCCTTAACCACTAAGCAATCTTTACAGCCCATTTTTCTGAATGTTTAATAGAACTGACCAGTAAGATCATTGGTACTTGATTGTTTCATTGTTGTCTAATGCTTTTATTCAACAACACATGTACTTCCTTTAGTTGTCATGAAGATGCTCAAATATTTGACTGTTTTTTGACATTATTAAAAATTTTTATATTTTTTAAAATTTATTTATTTGAGACAGAGAGAAAGAGGCAGAGAAAGAGAGACAGAGAGAGGGAGGGAGAGAATAGGTATGACAGGGTCTCCAGCCACTGCAAATGAACTCCAGATGCATGCATCACCTTGTGCATCTGGCTTATGTGGGTCCTGGGGAAATTGAATCTGAGTCCTTAGGTTTTACAGGCAGGTGCCTTAATCACTAAGCCATTTCCCCAGCCCTGTTTTTGACTTTTTTGTTTGTTTGTTTTTTTGAGGCAGGGTTTCACTCTAGCTCAGGCTGACCTGGAATGTTTTTAACATTAAAAAATATTTCATTTATTTATTTATATATTTATTTATTTACAAGAGAGAGAGAGGAAGAGGCAGTTAGAGAGAGAGAGAATGGGCACTCCAGGGTCTCTAGCCACTGCAAATGAACTCCAAATGCATGCACCCCCTTGTGCAAACTGGCTTACATGGGTCCTGGGGAATCGAACCAAGGTCTTTAGGCTTCTCAGGCAAACGCCTTAACCGCTAAGCCATTTCCCCAGCCCGTTTTTAACTTTTTAAAAATATTTTATTTATTTATGTATTTGAGAGAGAGAGAGAAAGATACAGAAATAGGCAGGGAGAGAGAGAGAGAGAGAATGGGCATGCCAGGGCCTCCAGCCACTGCAAACGAACTCCAGATGCATGTGCCCCTTGTGCATCTGGCTTATGTGGGTACTGGGGAATTGAGCCTCGAACCGGGGTCCTTAGGCTTCACAGGCAAGCGCTTAACCGCCAAGCCATCTCTCCAGCCCCTGTTTTTAACATTTTTATAAGCTATATTTTTCAAGGTGTTTTTCCACTTGACCATTTGTTAAACTTATTAACTTTTCCCCAAATTTTTCTATTATATTTTTAATATTTGTAAAATATTTATTAATGATTTTTTAAAAATCACCCTATTGCTGATGATAAGCTCTTTTCTAGATCAGTCCTGAAGCTCATTAATTTCATTGTTCTTTTCAGAAACACAGTTCTCCTCTTCATTTCCTGATTATTGTTCTGTGGTTTTGACTTCAGTTCCTCCTCTTTTTCTGAAGCTTTTCATTAGCCCTTTAGGCAATTGAGTTTAGACATTTTCCTTTTCTTCTGTGTGTGTGTGTGTGTGTGTGTGTGTGTGTGTGTGTGTGTGTGTGTATTTATACTCACCATGGTCCATGGTGTGTGTGGAGGTCAGAATACAAAGTGGGGTGTTGGACCGTTTGGCTCCACCTTCTTCTTGAGAAAGGGTCTTTGTTGTTTTGCTGCTGTGTCTGCCAATCTAGTTGGGCCTCGAGCTTCTGAATTTTCCTGCCTCTGCCTCCCATTGTCAAAGGATTACTGGGGTCACAGATATTTGTACCATATTGTGTCTGGCTTTTAGAGGGCACTGGGGAATTGAATTCAGGCTGGTAGGCTTAGAAGCAAGTGCCTTTACTAGTCTCTGACCCCGATGTTTTTCTTTTCTAATATAAACATCTAAAACAAGGTTCTTCTCTAAATGTTGCTTTGTGTATCTCATGCATTTTAATATATATATTTTCAACCTGCCTTAGTTACTTTACCATGATAATAAGTTGTTTTTTTAAAAAAATATTTTTACTTATTTATTCATTTTAGAGAAGAGAGATAATGGGGGAGAGAAAGAAGAGAGAATAGAGTATGGGTGCTCCAGGGTCTCTTGCCACTGCAAACAAACTGCAGATATAAGTGCCAGTTTGTGTGCTAGGGAATCGAAAATGGGCCATTAGGCTTTATCTCAGGGTATTCTTACCTACTCTGTGGCTCTTACAATCTCTCTGCTCCTCTACCACAATGTTCCCTATGCCCTGGCTGGCCTTTTGGCAGTCTGATTTAATGTTGAATTCTCTGTAGCCTCTGGATTTCTGCTTTGGTAGTTTCTGATTAATCACCGTGTCTGTATCAGCCTGGAGCTGGTTGTCAGGCTGTCAGTAAGAGCAGTGTTCATGTCGCCACTTTCTCTGCAATTTCTCCTGGGCCACAGCAGATGTGGTAGAGGTGGCACATCTCATATTGGGCAGTCAGCTTATTGTCTTCTTGATGGATCTTGGTTCTCCTTCCATTTTCTCTGCCTTCTGTAAATCAAAACAGATTCTCCACCCAAGAGTGAGAGAGTGAGAATGGCTTGTATTAAAGGGGATATGCAAAGTTATTTGAGAGACTTTTGGTGTGCAAGCTCACTCTCATTCTCCAGAGAACACTGGGGGCTTCTCTCTAAAGTCTATGAGTTTCCTGACCATGGGATTCTGACTTGGTTTCCAGTACCAGATATGAGTTCTCTCCCACTGAGCAGACCTCATGTCCAATCAGAGAACAGCTGGTTACCTGCAGAGGCTGTGTGCCACTATTGCACAACTGAGTACTTATTGGCCAGCTGGCAGATTTTGTAGTCTGTAGGGTCTCCTTATTCATGCTGTTGGTCACTGGTGTCCTCCAGCAGCTCCCATAGGGCTTTCCAGCATATGAAGGCTAGTCAGGAGGGAGTTAGTCTCCCTTTTGTTTCCAGCATGATATTCCAATGTCTTGTGACTGAAGCTTGTGGTTTATTCAGCAGCGCAGTCTTACCTTTTAGCTCTGGCAGGTCATCAAGTGTTTTGGCAATTCCCTACATTATTTTGGGGACCTCATAGGTGTCCCTAGCCAACAGCTCACTGTGGGGGGGGGTGATTCAATTCTGAGCTGGAAATTTACTGGCCAGAGTCCATGGTTTTAAGATTAAGTTTATTCCACCTTCTGTCTGGACTTTCTCCCCTCCCCCTTTATTGGTGGTAATATCTTGTAGAATCCTAGCTAGAATGATGATTTCCTTTTTTACATATATATATATTATTTACATATATATTATTTACATATATATATATTATTACATATAATATATATATATTATTTATTTACTATCGAGAGTGGGGGAGGGAGAGAATGGGTGCCCCAGGGCCTCCAGCCACTGCAAACAAACTCCAGACACATGTGCCCCCTTGTGCACCTGGCTTATGTGGGCCCTAGAGAATCAAACCGAGATCCTCTGGCTTTGCAGGCAAATGCCTTACCGCTAAGCCATCTCTCCAGCCCCCAGAATGATGATTTCTGTGGAGCTGATTCATGTTTGTCTTAACTTTATACACACTTTAATATGCTATATTTCTGTTATTTAGTCCAACAAATATCCCAGATTTCATTTTCTTCTTCAGCCTAAGAATGACTTAGAAGCTTGATTTTTGCTTTTCAATGTTGATTATCCAAGACATTATATCATTGCTTTCTTCTGATTTCATTCCTTGTATTCAGAGTATATATACTAAAATTCTGCTGTATCATGTCAGTTCCTTAAATTTTTTGAAAGATTCATGGCCAGACTTGGTATGTACTGTCTACATGAGAGAACTGAGCTTTTGGCTCCTGTTTGGCACTATATTCTACAAGGGCCCATTAGATCAGGGTGGTTAATATGAGGACTTAAATATTCTACATATTTTCTAAAGTTTTCCTAACTATTCCATCCATTGCTGAGGGTTTTAAAATCTCCTACTGTGATCATGGGATTGTTTAGCTTTCTTTTTAATTTTGTTAATTTTTGCTGCCTGATTCTTTGTTGTTAGGACTGCACATATTCATGACTGTTATGTCAGCTTGATGAAATTATTCCATTTACGTGAGGGAATGTCTAGATTTTTAAAAAATATATTTTCATTTTTATTTATTTATTTATTAGCGAGAACGAGAGAGAGAGAGAGAGAGAGAGTGAGAGAGAGAGAGAGAGGGAGAGAATGTCTGGATTTTTATCTGGAACTATTCTTTGTCTTTGTGCAACCTTGCACTTGCATCATCTTTGTGTGTGTGGCTTACATGGTTGATGGATCTTGGTTCTCCTCCATTTTCTCTGCTTTATGTAAAATAAAACACATTCTCCAATCAAGAGTGAGAGTAGCTTGGGTTAAAGGGGACATGCAAAGTTATTTGAATGACTTTTTAGTGTGTAATCTTATTCTTCTTCTTTAGAGGACAGTGGGGACTTCTCTCTAGAGTCATGGTTTTCCTGACATTGAGATTCTGACTTGGTTTCCAGTAACAAATATGAGTTCTCTCCCATTGAACTAGCCCCATGTCCAATCAGAGAACAGTTGATTACCAGCAGAGGCTGTGTGCCACTATTGCACAAGTGTGTACTTCTTGTCTGGTTGGTTGGTTTCATACTCTGTAGGATCCCCTGCTTATTCATGCATTATTTATATATAGTTAATGCCTGAGTGGCAAGAGGTGGGGAGAGAATGGGTACCAGGGAATCCAGCCACTGCAAACAAACTCACACATGTGCCCCTTGTGCACCTGGCTTATGTTGATTTAGAGTCAAACAAGATCCTCTGGCTTTGCAGGCAAATGCAGAATGGAATCATAAAAACCAGCCTAAGAAAATGATTTCTTTGGAGCTGATTCATGTTTGTCTTAATTTATACACACTTTAATATGCTATATTTCTGTTATTTAGTCCAACAATTAGAATAGATTTCATTTTTTCTTCAAAAAGAAAAACTTAGAAGCTTGATTTTTGCTTTTCAATGTTGATTACCAAGACATTATATCATTGGTGACTTAGATTTCATTCCTTGTATTCAGAGTATATATACTAAAATTCTGCTGTATCATGTCAGTTCCTTAACTTTTTTGAAAGATTTATGGCCAGACTTGCCTATGTACTGTCTACATGAGAGAACTGAGCTTTTGGCTCCTGTTTGGCACTATATTCTACAAGGGCCCATTAGATCAGGGTGGTTAATATGAGGACTTAAATATTCTACATATTTTCTAAAGTTTTCCTAACTATTCCATCCATTGCTGAGGGTTTTAAAATCTCCTACTGTGATCATGGGATTGTTTAGCTTTCTTTTTAATTTTGTTAATTTTTGCTGCCTGATTCTTTGTTGTTAGGACTGCACATATTCATGACTGTTATGTCAGCTTGATGAAATTATTCCATTTACGTGAGGGAATGTCTAGATTTTTAAAAAATATATTTTCATTTTTATTTATTTATTTATTAGCGAGAACGAGAGAGAGAGAGAGAGAGAGAGAGTGAGAGAGAGAGAGAGAGGGAGAGAATGTCTGGATTTTTATCTGGAACTATTCTTTGTCTTTGTGCAACCTTGCACTTGCATCATCTTTGTGTGTGTGGCTTACATGGGACCTGGAGAGAGATCAAATATGGGTCCTTAAGCTTCGGAGGCAAGCACCTTAGCCACTAAACAATCTCTCCAGCCCTAAAGTAGTCTTTAAACAGTCTTTGATGAGAATGGTATTTGTCTTATTTACATTGTTAAACTTTTGATTTTTGTACCAGTAAAATTTATTGTAATTTTATTTTATTTTATTTTTTATATTGATTGGCAAACACAGAGAGAGAAAGACACAGAGAGAAGGGGTACATCAGGGCCTCCAGACACTGCAAACTCCAGAAGCATGCACCACTGTGCATCTGGCTTTATGTGGTACGGAGGAATTGAACCTGCGTTGTTAGGTTTTAAAGGCAAGCACCTTACCCTCTGAGGTATCTCCCTAGCCCCTATTGTAATTATTATATGCTTGATTTATGTCTTCAAGTTATTGTTTTCTATTTATGTCCCCATACCTTCCCTCTCTTTATTTTTTCATTATTACAAAATTTTTTGGCATTCTATTTTAATTTATATGTTGATAAATTTCACTGTTATTCTTGTTATATGTCGTTATGCTTTTAAAATATGATTGTTATAGAGGTAGCAAAATATATCCCTAATCTTCCCAAGGTTACTTATAGTGAACTTGTGCAATTTTATGTCAAATTAGAAAACATATAGATATATTTGGTAAGATTTTCACTATACATATTGTGACATATATTTCAACCTATATTATCAATATATAGTCACAAACCTATACATATATATGTATATATATATATATATATATATATATGTATATAATTTATATAATTTCACAAATTGGTGTTATACGTTTAAATGTAATCTATACACATTTTATAAAACTTAATATAAATGTTTTCTAGATATTTACCAGTTCCAATGCTTTTCATTTAATTCAACTTTTTTCTTTGAATACATTTCTCCTTAGCTTAGAGAAATACACTGAAAATTTCTTAAAAGCAACTTCTTCTGTTGGCACATTTTGTTGGTTTTTCTGTCTCAAGATGTTATTTTAGTATAACTTCTAACAACATTTTTCACTTGGCATAGTTTTGCATCTAACCTAATTTCTGTGTTTTTAAATATATTGATCCCTGTGTCTCATGCATGCGGCTTCTAATGAAAAATTTATCATTATTTGTGGGGTAAGTCCCCTGTATGTAGACTACCTTTTCCTTTTCTTTCTTCTGACTTCTTTCAAGTTTTCCTCCACATCTTTCAGGTTTAACAGTTTAGACTGTGGTGTATTGTGACATGATGGTTGCCTTTGAATGCATTTTTTTTTTTGTGTGAAGGGATGGCCATCTTCAATTTATAAATATGTAACTTTCTTGAAAGTTGTGAAGCAACTGACCATTTGAAATTTAAACATTTTTTTCTGCTCCATTTTCTTTCTCCTTTCTCCTTCTGAGATGTCTGTGATATATTTAGACTTTTTGATGTTTTCACACAGATCCCTTAGGATCTATTTTTTTTTCTGCCTGTTCATCATATTGGATAATTTCTCTTGATCTCTCTTCAAACATATGGACGCTTCCACCATTCATCTTTCCTCTGATGTTAGGTTCATTCTGCGGAAGGTTTTTCTCTTTCTCTGTTGCGATTGCGTGTCTTACCCATCACTTTCAATACTTGCTTTTAACCTTACGGAGCATAGTTTTGAGAGCTGCTTAAACAAGTTCATTTGACAATTCCACTATTTTCTTCAACTCAAGGTTAGTAGCGATTTGCTGTGTTTTTCTTGGGACTGGGACACTTCTCTCTATCTCTTTGTGTGTTAAATTTTTTTTTTTTTTTTGGTTGTATGCTGCATGCATGAATATCATGTTCTGCAGACCCTGGCTTTCTCATACAGAATGCTGATAGCAGTGTTTTGTTTTATAAGGCTACAAATCTAGTGAAACTCATCCTTCAGGACTGTCCTGCTTTCTTTGGGTGACTGTGCCTCATGTCTCCATTCAGAGGTTTTTATTGCACAGTTTTGAGCCTGTCTCGTGGATGGGATGTTGAGTGGCCAGTCTGAGTTTCATGTGGGTTAGTAGTATTCAGAATGGGGGGGGGAGGTGGGTCTACATCCTCGGTCCACTGATTCTCCAGTGATCTCTTTGGATTCTTGATATGGTAAAAATCCAGAAAGGCAGTGGTTTCTATTGGTGTTTTAGCCCCTCCCACCTTACTGTGTTATAGCCTAACCTTAGTGACAACTGGAAAAAGCTGCAAACAAGAAGAAAAAAAAATCTATCCCATCCCAGTGGCTTCTTCAAGTTTTGACCTCTCTTTGTGGCTACTGTCTTATCGCCAGCCTTATGGCTGTTTTCACCAGGGAGCATTTGCTTGTATGGGGAGCGTTTTGCCGTCTAAAAGGCTGAGCTTCCGATCTGAAAGGGATTTCAAAGAGAAAAGTTTCGCCACTGACAAGTCTTGAGAACTTCAGTATGAGTCAGAATTCTGGATCCAAATACAGATTCTAGTCTGCTAAGTAAGATGCAATGGCCTAGCTCTTTGTAACCTTGGGTTAATGAATGAATCCTCTGAGTCACAAGCACTTTTCTCCTTAAAATAGTGACAGGGATCCCATCTCCCTGTCAAACTCACAAAGTGTGAGGATGAAATAAAATCCTATTCAAATGAAGAAGTCTTGCTCATTAATTTCATACTTATACATTTGTGATACCCCATAGAGCACAACTTCCTATTTTTTTCTTCCTGAAAAGCCAATTATACTCTTATAGCCTTCCACATATGAATATGCCTTTTGAACCTCCCTTTCTATGACCTAATCTAAGCTGAACCATACATTCCCTGAATGTTCCTTTTCTGTGCTTCTGATCATGACTCACTCATTTTAAATAGAATTCCATACTTATACTGTCTCTACCAATTTGGGGGGGGGCGGGATTTAGCTCAGATGTGGGATCATTATTAATAAGAGAAACTCATTGTCAACATCCTCTCTTCCCCTCGTCTTCCTCCTCCTCTTCCCTCATCTCCTTTTCCTCTCTTCTATCAAAATTCCTCCCACCTCATTTTATGTTTCATGTGTCATAATCTATTTTGTTAAAAACACATCCTTGTTTGCCTCATAGCCTCCTGCAGTTAGCATCTTGCATTCCTGGTCAGCATTTTCAGACTTGAAAGAGTTACCCGCTTAATGTGTTCAACTCCTCTGTCTTTGCCCTCTCCTGAGCTCTCTCTAACCAGTTGTTCAGTTCCACCAAGTGACTAAACTTGCTCTTGTCCAGATCGTCAGTGACTTCCGGGTCCGTCAATGCAAGGTCGTCCTTTTCTTTGGAAACTTGTTTCCGTTTGCCTCTGAGGAGAATCCACTTTGCTCTCATTCCTACCTCCATAGTTATTTCTTCTGAATTTTCTTTTCTTTCCATCCTCCTGCTTTCTAACCATTGAACTTCTGGTGCTGTCTTTCTAATTATCCTCGGGGTGCTAATGACTCATCTGATCTTGTGGCATTAAATACCAGTGACAGTGCTGGCTTATGCTCTGAGTGATAGTCTTGACCATTTAATCACCCACCAAGCTGACTTTTTAGGTGCCATCTCAAATTGAACACCATAAAAAATAAGTACAATTTCCTGCCAAATTTTTCCCTACATATTTCACTATCTTAAAGATGAAAATTTAATTATTTCAATTCTTTCATCTCCCAAACCCTGAGTTCACTTCGACTTTCATTTGCTCACACTGCACATCTAGACCAGTAGAAAACCTACTTGCTTTCCTTTCAAAGAACAACAAAAACTTCAACACTGTCTTACCACCCACAATGCCCACACTCCAGCCTGGACCACCATCATCTCTTACCTGGATAATTCCAGTGATTTCATAATTTATCTCCTTGTTTTTATTTTTGTTCACATATTTTTTATAATACAAAGATCAAAAAGCATGCTCATGTTCAAATGCTTATGTCGAAGGGTAGTATCCTCTGCTGAAATCCTTGAGTGGCTTCCCATTTTATTCCAAGTCAAAGCTGAAGTCCGTAGTCTGTCATATGGGAACCTGTACTATCTGTTGTCTTTAGTCATACTGTAATTTTCCTAGTTTAGTCTTTAATTTGTGTGGGAGGTGCTAGGCATCGAGCCTAGGTCCTTGCACATGTTAGGCAGGCACTCTACCACTGGGTTACACCCGCAACCTTACCTTGCTTATTAGCCATATTAAATTTTTTTTAACATGTTAAATAAACTCTAGTTTGATGATTTCTGGGCATCATACAAGGATTGGATGGGACATGTGCCATGTAAGCAATGCTGTAATTCTTACCACAATAATATAATTACTGATAACAACAAAAATCAGTACAAATAATAAACTTCACTACTACTCTTATTATTATCATGAGTATTAGAGGTAACAACAGATTAAAAACCAAGTTATTAGCCAGGCGTGGTGGCACACGCCTTTAATCCCAGCACTCGGGAGGCAGAGGTAGGAGGATCGCCGAGAGTTCGAGGCCACCCTGAGACTACATAGTGAATTCCAGGTCAGCCTGGACCAGAGTGAGACCCTACCTCAAAAAACCAAAAAAAAAAAACAAAAAAAAAAACCCAGTTATTAAAACTCTAATAATAAGGATATTTTACTTGTGCCCTGGTAAGTCCACCATAGTCCGATATACAATTGATACTGAAATTTAAAGTGTGTATACTGAGTGGATATGCAATTATGAAAATTAGGAATGGAACTTCTCTGGCTGTTGGTGGTGGATATAATACAATGTTAAAGCGAGTTACTTCTCCTATGTAGTTTGACACGGGGTGGGCCTTCATTCAGCCACATCTTTACACTTTCCAAGAAGAGGTTTCCGAAATACAAGAAAACGTTGAATATGTTAAGAAAAGTTAGAGTATCTGAGGACAACTAAGAAGTAAGTGGAAGAAGACAGCTTATGGTAAGTTGGAAAGAGTAGTCTTATTTACCCTGGACAGGAAACGGTTCTTGAGGGAAATGAAATAAAAGGGGGTTGCCCGAGTGCATGTCTGCCAGATGTGCTCTCAGACTACCCTGAAATTGACAACTAGAGGGTGGGTTCAGTACACCGTTCGGGAAGGATTTTCTCCTGTATTATTCATTCTTAGGTTAGCTCCTGAGAAAAGGTGCATTTTCTTGGTAATAGTTGAAAAGAAATGTTTTCTATGGGTCTAGAATAATTTCTATGTGGCCCATACAGAGTACATAGGTGGTGACTCCAGTGATCTCTCAAGGTCCCTTTCCACCCTCTTATTGTCTTATTCTATAATTAGTGAAGGAGATGAGCATCTAATTAATGTCACAGTTAAATCTGCCTGAGGTAGGCTTATATCCCTGGCATTTCTAAAAGGGCTATTGATACAGTTTCCTTAAAAAGATCCTTTTAAGAAATTATTAGAGGTCAACTTGCTGAGTTATCTCAGGGTCATCTGCCTTTCGGCACCAGTGAAGGGCCATTCTGTTTATCATAGGAAAAGCTTGATGGAAAAATGAGTAATCATATATAAATAATATCATGGCAAAAGATCAACTGTTTTGCTTCCAGCAAAAGATAATTTTTTTTGCAAGAACAGCATAATATATGATTTTACCTCCCTTTTTTCAAAAAAAAATAAAATAATTTGCATGCATTTCTGCAAGAGTGAGCCCTAGCATTGTAGAAAAACTAAGAATCATCTAAAACAATAGCTTAGCATAAATAAGAGAAAGATTGGATGGTAAAACAGCACAGCAAAAATAATACTAGACTTGCCTCATTGCACTGCATTTCTGCACAGCATAAAACTTTCATCAGAAAACAGAGCAGTGGAAATAATAAATGGATACCATAAATTAGAACCAGAGCGATTTACAAGGGGCAACCCCAAAATAATTTGATATTCACTCTATTCCAGTTCCATTGGATTTTCTCATTTTTGTTTTGCAAAACAAATTTCTCTTCTAAATTAAGGAAATATTTTTGTGAGTATTATTATAACAGTTCATTGAATTAAGACTCTAGGTTTTTTTGCAAAATAGTGAACTCCCTGAATATTCCTAATACAAGATAATCACACTTAATAAAGTTGAATTTCTTTTATTATACACATCTCTCTCTTACTACATTCAAATAATTTCCAGTGATGTACTTAAAATCATACTCATTATAACATTTATATTATTCTTATTATTGTACTTAGAAAGTATCATTATATTTCATGGGTGAGAAGGAGCTAGCAGCCATGGTTTAAAAGAAATCGAGAGTGTAAGAAGCAACTGTTTTAGTTAACCAAAGGGAGGAAAAAAAGATCTTTTAAAATCCATATGCAGGTGGACAACTGTGTTAACCTGTGTTTACCCAACTCTAGTTTTCCAGGTGACTAGGAAGGCACAGATTCCTCTAATGATGCAAATGTGTTTGTTCTGAGTGTTTCTGCAGAATTATTCATACACACAGGAAAACTTACTTGAGGAGTGCTAGAGTCACTCTCTTAGGGAACAGACCCAAACATCTATAAGCAATCTTAAAAAAAAAAAAAAAAAAAGAACAGTAAATAAGGCTACTGACAGCCTTTGCTTATCTTTTCTTTCTTTCAGCCAAACTTTCTTTTTAAAAATATTTTATTTGGGCTGGAGAGATGGCTTAGCAGCTAAGACGCCTGCCTGCTAAGCCTAAGAACGGTGGTTCCAATGTCCAGTGGTTCCAATCTCCAGGTCCCAATTTAGCCAGATGCAAAGTGAGGCAAGGGCGCAATGCCGCACTTGCCCACAAGGAGGTGCAGGCATCTGGATTTCATTTACAGCAGCTGAGAGACTGCTGGCGCACCCATCTCTATCTGTCTCCCTCTCCCTCTCTATCTCTCTCTGTCTCTCTCTCTCCAAAAATAATTTAAAAATTTTTTTTAAATGTTTTATTTATTTATTGAGAGAGAAAGATATCGAGAGAGAGGAAGATAGAAAGAGAGAGAGTCTGGGTGCTCCAGGGCCTCCAGTCACTGCAAACAAACTCCAGATGCATGCACCACCTTGTACATCTGGTGTTACATGGGTACTGTGGAATCAAACATGGGTCCTTAGGCTTTGCAGACAAGCACATTAACCACTGACGAATCTATCCAGCCCCCAAAGTTTCTTAATTGGCATTGTTGGAATATGAAGATAAAAAGTACTTCTCTTGGACTAACATGGAAAGAATTTTGGAGGTGTGGTATGTTATTGAATGATGACATCAGTCTTTCTCGTATAAGAGGGGTGTTGACTCCTTATGGAGTCTTGTCTCATTTGAGCCATGTTATGTGACCTCCAAGGCAGGACATTCTGTGATACTCACCTACTTGCTCTGGCTCGTTCTTATTTTCTGAATCAT
Organism: Orientallactaga sibirica; assembly: GCA_036365145.1. Classification (NCBI taxonomy): domain Eukaryota; kingdom Metazoa; phylum Chordata; class Mammalia; order Rodentia; family Dipodidae; genus Orientallactaga; species Orientallactaga sibirica. The sequence continues at coordinate 856,245 of JAEOAD010000284.1, forward strand.
CTGCTATGACATGCCTACTTCCTTCTCTGTCATCCTCTATTGGCTTAATAAAGTTGCCATACTTATCATTGGCACCAAAAGTGTAGTCAACCAGGCATGATGACTGAGCCTGTAACCCTAGCACTGGGGAGGCTAAGGCAGGAGCATCGCTGAGTGTTTGCACCAACTTGGGCTACATAGTCAGTTTCAGACCAGCCTGGGCTATAGAGAGAGAGAGAGAGAGAGAGGGAGAGGGAGAGGGAGAGGGAGAGAGAGTATGGAGTTTGGAGAAAGACAAGAAGGAGGGGGAGGAAGACGAGGAATAAGTATGTGAATAGCATAAGATTGTGCCTTTCTTATATGTAATTATCATTCTAGAACACAGTTGTGACAGTCCGGTTAGGTCCCCCCTGCCCCCCGCAAAAGCCCATATGTTAAAGGCATGACCTGAAGCACAGCAATTTTGGGATATGATAGAAACTTTAAGAGGTAGGACCTACCGGGAGGAAGCTAGACCCTGTACCACATTCCCAGCTACCTGTGAGGATGAACATAAGAGTTTGAGACGAGCCTGAACAACACATGGAAACTTCACATCAGAAAAGGAGGAGAAGGAGAGGGAAAGGGAGAAAGTGAGGGAGGAGGACGAAGAGAAAGGAGGAGGAGGAGGAAGTTCTGTTCACAGTTCATCACATAAAGTTCATTAAAGAACATTACAAACAAAGACAAATATTTCTTGCACTGCTTTTAATTTCACCAGAAGCACAATTTGAAGGTATAAACAATTTCTTATAGCATTAGATATTCAAATATTAACTTCCAGTGCTTGGGAGGCAGAGGTCAGAGGACTGCTGTGAGTTCAAGGCCACCCTGAGACTACATAGATAATTCCAGGTCAGCCTGGGCCAGAGTGAGATCCAACCTTGAAAAACCAAAAAATAAAAAAATAAATAAAAATAAAGATTAACTTGATTAGGACATGCATGTGTGTGGAGAACACATGGTGGATCAGGACATGCGTGTGTGTGGAGCAAACCAGGAGGATTAGGACATGCGTTTGGACATGTGTGCATAGGACACGCATGTTCTAATCCTCCTAGTGTTCTCCACACACACGCATGTCCTGATCAAGTTAATCATTATTTACTGAGACAAGGTCTTGTACTAAATCCAGAGCTTGCTGACCCAGCCTGTCTAGCTAGCCAGCCTCCTCTGGAGATCATCTATCTGCGTCAGTGCAGGAATTATGCCCACCTGACATTTCCTGGGTGCTGGGGATCTGAACTCCAATCTCATGCTTGTGCAGTAAGTGAGCCATCTCTTCCACCCCAGCTTTAGTTTGTTCTAAAAAAAAAAAAAAAAAAAAAAAAAAAAAAATCTGCCACACAACCACAAAGAATCCTGGCAGCAAAGAAGTGTCTGGAGGTTGTCTGATTTCTCATGAGGTGAGAGAGGGGAAGTCTACTCTGGGGACGAAGGGGTCTACAGAACTTCATCAGAGAGGGGTCAACCAAAGTTCAGAGAGATGGGGAAGAGGAGCCCAAACCGTGTTCTCCAAAGTGGGAGGAGTGCACCTGGGGACCTGAAACTGCACGTTGAGCAGTCTAGTCTCTTCAAGATGATAAAGTAGGAACAGCTTGGGTCCAAGGTCACCTAGGACTTGGAGGCACAGGGAGACTTTTCTAGGCCTTCAGAGCTTCTTGCACTGGCCCAGGGAATGTGCTCAGCTGTGCTCGGGACACCAGTGTTCTGTTCTCACCCATGCTGGGCAGGTCCTGTGCACTGCATGCCTCCCTCCCTTCCTCTGGGACCGTTCAGCATAGGAGGCCGAGTTCTCCTCATTCATTCATGGGTTGACTTAGGGGTTCAGATGCACTCCAACAAGCTGGGCTGGGCTTCCCCTTGGGTACGCTGGCTAGCTTTTCTGGAAATAAAGATCAACCAAGTGAAAAAGTGAAGACTGTCTTTTGAGAGCTTGCTATTATAAAGAGAGAGGTGGTCATGCCACCTGGGTTCTGACGGAGACCAAAAGGCAGGCAAAGGAGGGTGAAGGCCTCTAGCAGACTTCCAGTGTACCCTGACTGGAAGCTGAGGGCTAAGTGGAATCAAGACAACCTGTGGGATTATGAAGGAGTGCTCATTTGGCTTTTTAAAAAATATTTTATTTATTTACTTATTTTGACAGAGAGAGAGACAGAAAGAGACTGGGCTCACCAGGGCCTTCAGCCACTGTAGATGAACTCCAGCCATGTGTGCCACCTTGGACATCTGGCTTAAGTGGGTACTGGGAAATCGAACCCAGGTCCTTGGGCTTTGCAGGCAAACACCTTAACTGCTAACCCATCTCTCCAGCCCTAATCTGGCTTTTTATAGTTCGTCCTGAATCGGAAGTAGAGTCCAAAATTAGGGATTTGTCAGGCATCAATCAGTTCCTGGATAATTTAGTTGCTTGCTGGATTATACCTAAAGATAAATCTCTTGTCCAGCCAGGGTTTGTTTTTATTCAAAGTCTTTCTCTCGCTTTGCTTTTCCTCTGGTTGTTTCTTTCTTTCTAAAGTTTCTGGTTATTTTATCTGTTCTGGGACAGCAACGCAAAACAAACAGCTTCAGGGGATCATGCATTAATCCCATTTCCTTATTGTTTCTAATATAAATTTTGTGATGCAAGGAGCTAATGATTTGGTCCTCAGAGCTGTAGATTCTGGAGATTTACCCTCAAAACTCAATAGCTGAGACATGTGCACTTTTGTCTTTGCTCTGTTTTCTGGTGGTTCCCTGTGACAGTGACAAAGAGTGAGAAAAGGCAGTAAGCATACCACAACCCTCAGCTCAGAACACTTACCATATTGGCCTTCTGTGGTTGGAGCTATTCTCCCTGGGGCTCCCCAAAAGCTGTAAACTGTTTGCAAGGATTGTTGAAGAACAAACTTTCAGAAATAGGATTTGAGTCTGAATCTATCATGAAGCCCAGCAATGACTAGGATTGAAGGGAGATAAACTTTTATTTTTTAAATATTATGTACAATTACTTAATTAATTTTTTCAAACTTAGCTTTGAATTCTTTTTCTGCAGCCATACTTGATCATGATACACAGCCAGTTTGTAATAGCGAGTGTTGTTTGTTATAAAGCTTTAAATTACTCTCTGTATCTCATAGCTTGAAAACAGCTCAAATGAATTTGCTTGAACGTTAGGCCTTCTGCAATTTCTCTGCTAGTCTAATGTTAATTTCTAGTTGAAATGTTCATGGGTATCTCACTTTAACATCAGGCTTGTTGCGTGTAATGAAAGAGTGGTCTTAGCATGTCTCTTTAATTTTGCTGCTGAAGATACATGCTAAATAAAATATCGTTTACTTGATACCATATAGTTCCAATAAGTTGAAACCTAGTCGTATTTACTCCATTTGACTTTGAATTAAACAGTGATTCCCCCCCACCCCCCCAGTTCTGAGAATCTAACTCAGTACCATGTGCATGCTAAGCAACCAGGTACTCTGCCATTGAGCTATATGCCTTTCCCTGCAATAGTTCTTAAACTATTTATAAACTAACTTAAGGATGATGTGAATGAAAATATTTCAAGGTAAAGATATTAATATTATAGAACTCCCTGATAAAAAAACAAACCACAGGGAGTAGCGTCTAAAATATCTCTATCAAATCTGCCCCAAGGAGATATTTTTTTGCAATAAATACATTTTGCATATGACATTTAAAGCAGTTGATTAAGGGAAAGGAGCGATTGGAAGTTAGCAGGAGTAGAAATGAGATTTT